>JASDQU010191395.1:20203-33715 GCA_032191745.1 Picea mariana
TTTTGGATGTCTAGGGTTTTTGTCATTCTTTCTTATTGTAAAAAGGCCTTCAGAGCCTCATTGTAACCAGCTTCTTGTGAATGTGCATTGTCGTCACATCTCTTCTCAGAGATAAGCCGCCACCATTCCAGCAAGCTTGTTTCCACTGCATTTTACAGTTTCAACTTATTTCCTTATTGAATAGAAAACTAGTTTTATTGTATCTCTGTTATTTTTTGTTAAGAACCTATTATTAATACGTATTCATTTTGTTCTTCTCATAAAATCCAGATCACGCCTACACTCATAGTGGTGTAAAATCTCAAGGAAAGGTTATGCAAGGAGTGCACACCAGAGTTATTCGAGAACTCTAAGAAGCCAACGCAAGTAGTGCGCAAACACTTTAGTTGAAATGTTTGAGAGTTTAGAAGGGATAGTGAAAGTCTATAGAGAGTAAGAGAAAGGATTGTGTAGAAGAGTCTTTAAATTACAAGACTCAGGAGAGTGAGTGCAAGGAGTGCACGAAGCCAACACTTTGTCAAAGTGTTGGTAAAGCTTAGGAGGAAGAGCACAAAGTGGCAGGAGGGCATTGAAGGAACACTTTAACAGTGTCATAAGATCGAGAGGAAAAGGGTGAGTTCTAGGAGGGCATTGAAAGAACACTTTAACAGTCTTCGTAAGCTTAGGAAGGAGGCACAATATTAAGGCGTAGATAAGAAGTCAGGGAAATACTTTGTAGAATGAGAGAAGGGCCAAGCCCCTTAAAGTCCAAAGAATTTCATAAGATTAGGAAGGGTAGAAACCTAAGAACAAGGAGTATGCAAGAGAACCTATTATAAGTTCCAATATCAGGAGGGAGAGCACAAGGAGTGCATATATGAACCTTTAAAGAGTCCAAATCTTAGGAGGAGTTCACACAAAGTGTGTGAAAAATATTTTTTTTTTATAATCTTGAGTGAAGAGGAGGAGGAGCACAAAGTGTGAGTAGGATATCCTTTTGAAAGGGGCAAAGATCAGGAGAGAAAGTGTCATAGAATTTCCAAGGTGGGAGATTAAGGGTTGGAGAAATCCTTGTTAGAAGGAATGGATGGTTGATATCTATTTGCATTAGGAAGAATTAATCCTAGCCATAGATAGAGATAGTTCATTCAGGGTGTGAGTCATCATGGAGTTATGATGACCTCGAATCCCAAGAGTCGTTGATCGTTTCACACCAATCCTAGTTGTCTATCTATGTAGTTCATTTTGGGTATTGAATCGTCGTTTGGTTATATGACCCTAAACTCCGAGAGTTGTTGATATGGGGAGTGCCATATTTAATCATAACCATCAGTTGGGGCATTGAGAAGAAGATAATTTTTGTGGTTTCTCCAAAAAGGGTTTCCAAGTAAATATTGTGTTCCATGTTCTACAATTAATAGTTCTCATATGTGATTGTTTTCCTATGGCTGATGAATATTTGAAAAAGTAAAACACGATAGTAGCAGTGGGTTATGCATCAATGGTTTGTTTCCTTTTATTATGCTCTGAGTTAGAGTTTGAAATAGGGTCTAATTTGTTTTCTTTGAGCTTGGATGACAATGAATTTTTCGTGCGACATTCATTAGTTTTTTTCCGGGGGCTCTTGTGGAAGTCACACCACTTTTATGGTGTCCTTCTTTGACTTCCCATCACTCTTCTTCATTTTTGTATTAGACTTTCTCTCTTGAGGTTGGAATTCCTTTCTCTATCCCTTGTTTTATTAGTTAGGGCCACCTTTTCCATGCTTTTTTTTTCATGTAGATTTGAAGAGATGAAATCTCACTTATTTCACTACTAAAATTTATGTTCGATTTTGAAAACATATCGATAGGAAGCTCCTAGTGATTATATGTCCAATAAATACATATCTATTGGATGTACCTATGTAGTCCATTGTGGTACTTCATAACTAAGTCTCACTTAGAGTCTTTGATACCAAACTTTGAGCGTAAGGTATGGAATATGTTAGTCTACTCTGACTCCATCTCACCTCTTCCATGATGTAGAGTCATCCATCTTGTGTATTGGCCATCATAAATTCCAACAGGGAAAAAATCCTCCTTGAGTGCATCCACAAATGCCTCCCAAGCGGTTTCTCTCCCAAATCGCATAGATTCATTTGCGATGTGCCTCTTGTTATCACCATAACAATTTTCGGACAAGACCCAAGTCTCAAAAATTTAGCAAGAGCTACATCGTCGTGAAAGCGTGATAGTTTGGAGAATTGATAATTAGGAGGACCAGGGCATATCTGGAGGCATATGGAAAAATATAGCGGAGGCGCAACAGACATAACTCGACAGACCGTCGATTGTAAAATGACCCAGATCAACGACTGGAGGTCACATCGGGTAGTGAACTTGCACGAGACTTAATCATGTAAGGGAGGATCGGAGAAAACCATAGTGGTTTTTAAAATAGACTCATGACGCCTCCAGAGAGACATCGGGGCGAAAGGCAGTTTGCCTGAAACCACTTTCACCAAAGCCCCGATGTCACATGTTTCAATATGTCAAATCAACCACTCATGGGGTGGGTGACAGCTGGTCGGAATCACCCCACTTCACTCGTTCATTACTTCACAACCGTATGATGTCAGGTGAAAATTTCCATATAATGAACTCAAAATCTAATCATTTTAAATATATTAGCCAAGCGTGGTAAACCAACATACCTGTAAGTAACACTATCAGTGATTCATGATTGGAAATCTATAACTACCGATTCTCAAATATGAGGGTATCATCTCATCCGTAAGATTGAATCTCTAACTTATGAAAGGAACATCTTGGTGTACATGATACTGGAATACATGGAGGAGGCCAATCATGCCATATCCAGTCAAACAGGTCATTCAAGTAACATGGCAGGTTTATCTACTGGTAAGATGGAAAGGAAAATTGCACATATATTAGATACTAAATTCCATACGGACCCTGCTATAGACTCAGTATTAGAATTTAGGCTAAATCCCATCATGAAGGACCTAATCATCAACATGCCAGCTATAAAAAAGAATCAGAGAAAACAACAGAAGATAGAAAACATGGTCGAAACGACTGAAAGCATTGGCGAGAATCAACCGGCCAGGTTGGTCATTCTGAAGGAGGAGACCGCTGAGCTAAAATAAATTCTCATGCTGGAATAAGTACATCTCAACATGTTTAGGACATATGGTGGTTGAAGAAAGGGGCCTAGATATGATGAACCTGTTCCTAACGATCCCTTTAAAATAGGATAACGGTTATTATAAATCATTCCTCCTTGTAACTAATCTCTAATTTTAGAATTATGAGAAGTCTGGATGTTTTGAATTCCACAAGAAATTCCTCTATATATATTATCTCAAGGATATAGAAAAGGATGGAGAAAAGAGGAGCATGCCCTCTGTGCAGGAAAAGATTTTGTAAATTTTGGGGCTAGAATGAATATATAAATGCAGAGGCAGATTTTGGATTGTTTATGAAAAGGTTCTAACTGACAGTGATATGAGTCTTGTTTTCCTCTCATAGTATGTATTTCTTGTAAGAATACAGTTCATTTACACTTCTTTCTGTCTAAATTGGAGATTTAGAGGCCCATAATTCATTATTTGATGCTCTTGGCTTAGCAACTTAGTCTGTGTTTCTTTCTTCTTAAATTATTCAGAATTCATCTCCGTAATGCTCTGATGTAGTTATGTGTTTCTTTTTCCTCTGATGTCATGAAATGTTTTTAGATATAAACTCATACTTACTGCTTGATTTAGCCTTTTCCTCTAAATAGTTCTTGGGTTTGATGATGTATTCTATTTATTCCAGACCCCATAGCCTAAATGTCATCTTCATTTCTCCAGTTATTTTATTAAAAACCCTCAACACAAACCAAATCTAGCCACCGATTTCTATAGATATTCAAGTGACATGAGAGAGCCCTCTCTACATTTAGTAGGTTGGTGCCTCAACTCTAAAGCTGGTTGAAAAAGTTACCTCTGTCGTTTGTCTATTCATCCAGACAAAATTTACAGAGTGCTAACATTCTGGCATCGTTACCGGGGACGAAATTGAAAAATTTTCCCTGGGAAGAATGACATGGTTAAGATCTAAGGTCTGAGAGCAAAAGACACTTAGACACATATTGGTTGTATTCCTTCTCTAGCGACTCCACACATCAAAAAATCAGTTTGAAGGTGATTCTACTGGTAGAAGAATCTAGAAATTCGAATTTTCATTGGCGACTCCACTCTCAATGCAGAATCCATCTTCCAAAACATTATTGGCGAATCTACTCAAGCTTAAAATGTAATTCAAAGACTCCATTGGAAAATGAGATCCCTTGATAGAGGTATGAAAAGACATTATGGAAGAAAACAAGTACTTAAAATTGGATTTTTTCCAAGGCATTTTATTGTTTGTTATAAGTTGCCTCTACTTTTTCCTTGAACATGCCAAACAAATTCTTCTTTACCTGCTACATTCTAGTGATCATGAAGATCTTGCAATTATATATCCTCCTCTTAAAGTTGTGCATGCATATTCTCACTGTATCACTGATGTTGATAAAAAATTCCCATCTGGGCCATGTGATGACCACAACCAAGTTGATAAGTCTCATGAAACCAGGGTTGATATTTCATCTCCTGCACTTGACCCAACACCCTCCAAGATTCAACATAGATACAGACCCTTAAATATACCCCACATCCTTCATGATTTTCCTCAAAAGCACTATGAGTACCTACCTATGTTTGATGGGGAACCTAATACCATCTCAGCTGAAAAACACATCCAAGGGTTTGAGCATTTTATAGATTTTCTTGAGATTGACCATGACGATGTTTGTATGAGGGCCTTCTCTCAATCCTTGAAAAGAGACACCAAAGACTGGTTTAAACGTTTGCAGCTAAAAACAATTAGCTCATGGGAGGAATTGAAGGATGTCTTTTTAAAGTTTTGGGGAAGGAAGAAATCTTTGGATCTACAACTTATAGAGTTCTACGCCTTAAAAAAGAAGAGAAATGAAACTATTTCTATATTTAGTAGGAGGTTTTCCAGTGTCTATTACAATTTGTCCAAAGGAATTCAAACCACTGAAGCTGCCTCCATGCTCCATTATGCAACTACTCTTCATCTAGACTTGTCTTTCCTCCTGATGGAAAGAAGACCTAAGTATTTACAAAAAATGTTTGATGATGCTTAGGATATTCAAAACAATATCCAAGCATGTAAACAGATCCAAAATGAGGAGTTAGATGCTAAAGAAAATAAAAGAGAATATGAGCAGAAAATGGTTGATTGGAACCTTGAGCATATACTTGACCATGTCATAGGCCCTCTTGAATTTCCCAATACCAAGGATGTTGCAAACAATTATGTCCCACTTGTTGAAAGAGAAGTTGCTGATTTAGTTTCTGATCCATTCCATGATAAGAAAGGGGATGATTATTTCATGTATTCATTTATAGATAATCAAGAAGATGAATGTACAAATCAATTTGTTGAAGTACAGGTTGATGTTCCAAGTTTGTTCTTGTTAGATGACCTTGCATATGTTAGTGATCTCCCTTTATATGACAAGTGTGAAGACGATCATGATATTGAAGACTTTTGTTTTCAGCAGTACAGTGAGGAGAAAAATATTAGATCAGCTGAAGAGAATTGTCTACTCTTGTTCTTTACTACATTCAAATTGTTGAAAGATAATTCTCAGATTATTGTTGAGGCAAATGAATTTGTGCTGTTGCAAAGTCACACCAAACCAATGAAACAAATTCAAAAGATATTGGAGTACTCTTCTCAGATGCTTGATGACACTATTCTTTGTTTTGAGGAAGACCTTGTAAATTTAGAAATGCAGTCATTGGTCGAAGACAAAACGGAAAGTGAGCATGTCCAAAAACCTGAAGAGATAGAAAAATGTACCTATGATGATACTGGAAAAAATGAAGAAGGTTTCGAATCAGGTAACATAACCTTGCCATTGTGTTTTCCCTCATTTGAATTATTAAAACAAAATGTCTGTAGCGTTTCAAATAAGAGAACGTCCAAGCATGGCATTGAAAGTGAAGAAAGCAACGAGCTTACAGATAAAAAATCTCTCCCCTTAGGTTATTCTTCCTTTGAAGGGTTAAGAGAAAATCATGAAATTTTAGAAAACATAGGGATTTCTTACTATATTCTCAGTAGAATTTTTTACATGAAAGGGTTTTCATCATTGAAGAACACCAACTACACTCACATGCATTGCATGATCATTACTTGGAAGGGTATTTCAATTCAAAATTCCAATCTGTGCTCAATCATCAGATTAAAGAAGAAGTCGATCAATAATTTTTTATCAAAGGTCTTTTCCTTTCTCCTAGAACTAATGCAGATGTTCAACAATACTAGCAACAAGACAAGGTATTTGAAGGTTGCCTTTCTTCCCCTAAGAATGACGTACTGGTCCAATTTCTAAATAGCATAGACACAAGCAAGGATTTTGAAAATACATCCATGAGGAATCTAGACTGTGAAATAGTTCATGATGTCAGATTTTCGCATTTGCAAGAATATTATGAGAAAGAACTTATTTCTATTAATTCATTTGAAAATCAAAATGGCCATCCTCAAACAAATTTCTAGAAGTTTAATGAAACCAAATCAGAATTGTTTGATGAAAAAAAGGATAGCCTTGATGCACATAATATGGATGTCATATTTGAAGAATGTATGAATGTTTTTCTTGAGGTGCATGGATAAGTAGACAAACCCATTGCTTCCATTTCATTTGAAAATGTTCTCAAAATAGAAGAAATAGAGCAAGAACAAAAAACACTTACGAAAGAGTCTCGTATTTTTCTTTTTGCTCACCAAGAAGAAATGATTTTTCATGGTTTTCAAGATCTAGTGGCCATCCTATTACAATCATCAACAAAGGAGGAGTTTATTTCATTCATAAACTCAGATTTTGGATTCAAATTTTGTGTTCAGCTGCCATCCTCTACATTTGTCTGCCTTCTTAAGAAAGATGCGAGCGGAGAAAAATCAGGAAGACAATTGCTTGATTGGTTGCATTGGCACTTTAGCATCACTTGATTGAGTATTCATTTCAACATTTCAGGGTAGGTAGGAATGTACGAATAATCTTTCCAGACAGTCAATTTTTAGTTTATATTTCTAGTATTGTGTACAGTCAGTTTCAACAGTATATTCAGTGTTCAGTATCTAGTTGAGGGAGGCGTGCAGAGTTTGGACTTCAACAGACATTTGTGATATGGTAGGATTAGGGTTAACACATTTTTTTTTGGTATCATTCTAATGGATCAGGCACCGGGTCTACGAGATCTTTACTACCTCACAGGGAGGATAGCATCCCCCGTTGGAGCCTATGTTTTCACCATAACAATTTTCAGACAAGACCCAAGTCTCAGAAATTTAGCAAGAGGTACATCGTCATGGAATCATGATAGTTTGGAGAATTGATAATTTAAAGGACCAGGGAATATCTGGCAGTGTATGGACAAATACAGTGAAGTCATAACAGACATAACTCGACAGACCATCAATTGTAAAATGACCCAGATCAATGAATGGAGGTCAGATCGGGCGGTGAACTTGCACGAGGCTTAATCATGTAAGAGAGGATCGGGGAAAACCATTGTGGTTTTTAAAATGGATGTGTGGCACCTCCAGAGAGACATCAGGGTGAAAGGTGGTTTGCTTGAAACCACTTTTTCCAAAGCCCTGATGTCACATGTTTCAATATGTCAAATCAACCACTCATGGGGTGGTGATGGCTGGTCGAAATCACCTCACTTCACTCATTCGGTACTTCAAAATTGTATGATTTCAGATGAATGCCACCATATAACAAACTTGAAAGCTAATCATTTGAAATAGATTAGTAAAGGGTGATAAACCAACGTACCTGTAAGTAAATCTGTCAGTGATTCATGATTGGAAATCTATAACTACTGATTCTCAAATATGAGGGTATCATCTCATCCATAAGATTGAATCTCTAACTTATGAAAGGAACATCTTGGTGTCCATGATACTGGAATACATGGATGAGGTCAATCAAGCCATATCCAGTCAAACAAGTCATTCAAGTAACATGGTGCGTTTATCTACTGGTAAGATGGAAAGGGAAATTGAATGTATATTAGCTACTAAATTCCATACGGAACCTGCTATAGACCCACAATTAGAAGTTAGGCTAAATCCCATCATGAAGGACCTAATCATCAATAGGCTAGCTATAAAAAAGAAACAGAGCAAATGGCAGAAGACAGAAAACATGGCCAAAACGACTGAAAGCATTGGGGAGAATCAATCGGCTGGGTTGGTCAGTCTGAAGAAGGATATCGTTGAGCTAAAATAAATTCTCATACTAGAATAATTACATCTCAACATGTTTTGGATAGATGGTGGTCGAAGAAAGGGGCCTAGATATGATGAACCTGTTCCTAATGGTCCCTTTAAAATAGGATAACGGTTATTATAAATCATTCTTCCTTGTAACTCATCTCTAATTTTAAATTACGAGAATTCTGAATGTTTTGAATTTCACAATAAATTCCTCTATATATANTTAAATTCTCATACTAGAATAATTACATCTCAACATGTTTTGGATAGATGGTGGTCGAAGAAAGGGGCCTAGATATGATGAAACTGTTCCTAATGGTCCCTTTAAAATAGGATAACGGTTATTATAAATCATTCCTCCTTGTAACTCATCTCTAATTTTAAATTACGAGAATTCTGAATGTTTTGAATTTCACAATAAATTCCTCTATATATATTATCTCGAGGATATATGAAAGGATGGAGAAAAGAGGAGCCTGCCCTCTGTGCAGGAAAAACTTTTGTAAATTTTGGGGCTAGAATGAATATATAAATGAAGAGGAAGATTTTGGATTTTTTATGAAAAGATTCTAACTGACAGTGATATGAGTCTTGTTTTCCTCTCATAGTATATATTTCCTGTAAGCATACATTTCATTTACACTTCTTTCTGTCTAAATTTGAGATTTAGAGGCCTAGAATTCATTATTTGATGCTCTTGGCTTAGCAACTTAGACTGCGTTTATTTATTCTTAACTTATTCAGAATTCATCTCTGTAATGCTCTGATGTAGTTATGTGTTTCTTTTTCCTCTGATGTCATGCAAAATTTTCAGATATAAAATCAAACTTACTGCTTGATTTAGCCTTTTCCTTTGAATAGTTCTCAGGTTTTATGATGTATTCTATTTATTCCAGACCCCCTAGCCCAAATGTCATCTTCATTTCTCAAGTTATTTTATTAAAAACCCCCAAAACAAACCAAATCTAGCCACTAATTTCTATAGATATATCAAGTGACATGAGAGAGCCCTCTCTGAGTTGAGTAGGCTAGTGCCTCGGCTCTAAAGCTGGTTGAAACAGTTACCTYTATCATTTGTCTATTCAGCCGGACAAAATTTATAGAGTGCTAACATTCTGGCGCTGTTGTCGGGGATGAAATTGAAAAATTTTCCCTGGGAAGAACGACATGGTTAAGTTTTAAGTTCTGAGAGTAGCAGACACTTAGACACATATTGGTTGTATTCTTGCTTTGCCGACTCCACACATCAAAAAATCAGTTTGAAGGTTATTCCACTGGTAGACGAATCCAGAAATTTGAATTTTCATTTTCGACTCCACTCTCAATGTAGAATCCATCTTCCAAAACATTATTGGCGACTCTACTCAAGATTCAAATGTAATTCAAATAATCCATTGGAAAATGAGATCCCTTGACAGAGGTATAAAAATACATTATGGAAGAAAAGAAGTACTTAAAATTGGATTTTTTTCCAAGGCATTTTATTGTTTGTTATAAGTTGCCTCTGCTTTTTCCTTGAACATGGCAAACAAATTCTTCTTTACCTTATGCATTCTAATTATGATCATGAAGATATTGCAATTATATATCCTCCTCTTAAATTTGTGCATGAATATCTTCACTGTATCATTGATGTTGATAAAAAATTCCCATCTAGGCCATGTGATGACCACAACCAAGTTGATAAGTCTCATGAAACTAGGGTTGATATTTAATCTCCTGCACTTGATGCAACATTCTCCAAGATTCAACATAGATACATGCCCTTAAAGCTACCCTGCATGCTTCATGATTTTCCTCCAAAACACTATGAGTACCTGCCTATGCTTGATGGGGAACCTGATACCATCTTAGCTGAAAAACACATCCAAGGGTTTGAGCATTTTATAGATTTGTTTAAGATTGACCATGACGATATTTGTATGAGTTCCTTCTCTCAATCCTTGAAAGGAGACACCAAAGACTGGTTTAAACGTTTGTAGCCAGAGACAATTAGCTCATGGGAGGAATTGAAGGATGTCTTTTCAAAGTTTTGGGGCAGGAAGAAATCTTTGGATATACAACTTATAGAGTTCTATGCCTTAAAAAAAAAGAGCAATGAAACTATTTCTATATTCAGTAGGAGGTTTTCCAGTGTCTATTACAATTTTTCCAAAGGATTTCAACCCACTGTAGCTTCTTCCATTCTCCATTATGCAACTACTCTTCATCCAAACTTGTCTTTCCTCCTGATGGAAAGAAGACCTAAGTCCTTACAACAAATGTTTGATGATGCTCAGGATATTCAACACAACATCCAAGCATGTAAACAAATCCAAAATGAGGAGTTAGATGATAAATAAAATAAAAGAGAATATGAATAGAAAATGGTTGATTGGAACCATGAGCATATACTTGACCATGTTATAGGCCCTCTTGAATTTCCAAATACCAAGAATGTTGCAAAAAATTATGTCTCACTTGTTGAAAAAGAAGGTGCTGATTTAGTTTCTAATCCATCCCATCATAAGCAAGGGGTTGATTATTTCATGTATTCATTTATAGATAATCAAGAGGATGAGTGTACAAATCAGTTTGTCAAAGAACAGGTTGATGTTCCAAGTTTGTTCAATTTAGATGACCTTGCATATGTTAGTGATCTACCTTTATATGGCAAGTGTGAAGACAATCGTGATATTGAATACTTTCTTTTTTAGCAGTATAGTGAGGAGCAAAATATTAGAACATTTGAAGAGAATTATCTACCCTTGTTCTTTACTACATTCAAATTGTTGAAAGATAATTCTCAGATTATTGTTGAGGCAAACGAATTTGTGCTGATGCAAAGTCACACCAAACCAACGGAACAAATTCACAAGATATTGGAGTACTCTTCTCAGACGCTTGTTGACCCTATTCTTTGTTTTGAGGAAGACCTTGTAAATTCAGAAATACAGTCGTTGGTCGAAGACAAAGCGGAAAGTGAGCATGTCCAGAAACCCAAAGAGATAGAAAAATGTACCTATGATGATATTGGAAAAAATGAAGAAGGTTTCGAATCAGGTAACAGAACCTTTCCATTGTGTTTTCCCTCATTCAAATTATTAAAAAAAAATGTCTGTAGTGTTTCAAATCAGAGAATGTCCAAGCATGGCTTTGAAAGTGAAGAAAGCAGCGGGCTTATAGATAAAAAATCTCTTCCCTTATGTTATTCTTCCTTTGAAAGGTTAAGAGAAAATCATAAAATTTAAGAAAACATAGGGATTTCTGACTATATTATCAGTAGAATTGTTTTACATGAAAGGGTTTTCATCATTGAAGAACACCAACTACACTCACATGCATTTCACGATCATTACTTGGAAGGGTATTTCAATTCAAAATTCCAATCTGTGCTCAATCATTAGATTAAAGAGGAAGTCAATGAATAATTTTTTATCAAAGGTATTTTCCTTTATCCCAGAACTAATGCAGATGTTTAACACTACTACCAGGAAGACAAGGTATTTGAAGGTTGCCTTTGTTCCCCTGAGAATGACATACTAGTCCAATTTCTAAATAGCATAGACACAAGCGAGGATTTTGAAAATACATCCATGAGGAATCTAGACTGTGAAATAGTTCATGATGTCAGATTTTCGCATTTGCAAGAATATTATGAGAAAGAACTCATTTCTATTAATTCATTTGAAAATCAAAATGGCAGCCCTCAAACAAATATCTAGAAGTTTAATGAAATCAAATCAGAATTGTTTGATGAAAAAAAGGATAGCCTTGAAGCACATAATATGGATGTCATATTTGAAGAATGTATGAATGTTTTTCTTGATTTTCATGGAGAAGTAGACAAACCCATTTCTTTTATTTCATTTGAAAATGTTCTCAAAATAGAAGAAATAGAGCAAGAACAACAAACACTTACGAAAGAGTCTCGTATTTTTGTTTTTGCTCACCAAGAAGAAATGATTTTTCATGGTTTTCAAGATCCAGTGGCCATCCTATTACAGTCATCAACAAAGGAATAGTTTATTTCATTCATAAACTTAGATTTTGGATTCAAATTTTGTGTTCAGCTGCCATCTTCTACATTTGTCTACCTTCTTAAGAAAGATGCTAGCGGAGAAAAATCAGGAAGCCAATTGCTTGATTGGTTTCATTGGCACTTTAGCATAACTTGATTGAGTATTCATTTCAACATTTTAGGGTAGGTAGGAATGTACGAATAATCTTTCCAAACAAGCATTTTTCAGTTTATATTTCCAGTATTGTGTACAGTAAATTCAACAGTATATTTAGTGTTCAGTATCCAGTTGAGGGAGGCGTGTAGAGTTTGGACTTCAACAGACATTAGTGATATGGTAGGAGAAGGGTACAAACATTTGTTTTGGGATCATTCTAATGGATCAGGCACCGGGTCTACGAGTTCTTTGCTACCTCACATGGAGGATAACATCCTTGGTTGGAGCCTATGTTATCACCATAACAATTTTCAGACAAGACCCAAGTCTCAGAAATTTAGCAAGAGCTACATTGTCACATAATCGTGATAGTTTGGAGAATTGATCATTTAGAGGACCAGGGCATATCTGGCGGCATATGGAAAAATGTAGCGAAGGAAAAACAGACATAACTCGACAGACCGTCGATTGTAAAATGACCCAGATCAATGGATGAAGGTCAGATCAGATGGTGAACTTGCACGAGACTTAATAATGTAAGAAAGGACTAGGGAAAACCATTGTGGTTTTTAAAATGGATGTGTGGATCCTCCAGAGAGACATCAGGGTGAAAGGCGGTTTTCTTGAAACCACTTTCTCCAAAGCCCTGATGTCACATGTTTCAATATGTCAAATCAACCACTCGTGGGGTGGGTGACGGCTGGTCGAAATCACCTTGCTTCACTCGTTCAGTACTTCAAAACCATATGATGTCAGATGAACACCGCCATATAACGAATTCGAAAGCTAATCATTTGAAATAGATTAGTGAAGAATGATAAACCAACGTACCTGTAAGTAACTCTGTCGGTGATTCATGATTGAAAATCTATAACTACCGATTGTCAAATATGAGGGTATCATCTCATCCATAAGATTGAATCTCTAACTTATGAAAGGAACATCTTGGTGTCCATGATACTGGAATACATGGATGAGGTCAATCAAGCCATATCCAGTCAAACAGGTCATTCAAGTAACATGGT
>JASDQU010191401.1:13351-23693 GCA_032191745.1 Picea mariana
ACCCTTGTACTTTACTTTATGATTCTAATTTCACTTTGACTTAGGAGTTTTAAGTCAAAAGTGAAATATGTCACTTAAGTCCTAAAGTGACAATTAATTCACAATGTGGGTGAATTAATAAACATAAAGAAACTAAGGAAATTGGGTTTCCTTAGTGAGATTATTGGAGTTGATCTCACCCATTGATTAGACTTGGCTAGATCTAATCTAGTCCATTGATCTTTTAGGGTTGGCATGAGGAGGCTAAAGAGAGGGTAAAGATATTTTTGAGACTCATTCTTCACTTGTGATTTTTGGAGAAGAGGAGAGGGGTGCATTTCTTGAGGAGAAGGAGGGCGCACTTCATGAGATTTTGAGCAAAAACCTTGAGAGCTTGAGGAGAAGCTTGAGGTTGGTTTGAGCTTGCATGGAAAGCATTTCCATGGAGCCATAGCTTCTATCTCTGAGAGGGAGCATTTTCATGGAGGAGGGGCACATCTTGAGGAGGAGGGCTCATTCTGTTTCCTTCATTTTCTCATCAGAGGAGGAGGTCTTGTCAGATTGAGATGAGATTTGATGCATAAGGAGAGGAGATCTTGGGCGCTTGTTTCTGTGGAGAGATACATTCAGGATCTGGATTTGTTTATTTCTGGTGATCATTTCTGCTAGGAGGAGGGAGCACATGTTGAGAGGACTGGAAGCTACCTGGTAGCAAATCTGCTTGGAGGATTTGAGCTCTGACAGTTTCAGTGGAGAGGCAGCACAGGAGAGGACATTCCTATGGAGGGATTTCTTCATTGGGTTATTGATGAGGTAGGGCGCTTCAGTTCAGTGTAGAGGGCAACAAAGGAAGAGGGCGCACCACAGTTTGGGCACTTCTCTTTCTGGTTCTTATGGAAAGACTCGTGAGGATCTTGCTATGTATACAAGTTCCATTGTATTTCATTACTGTTGTGTCTCTTGCTTTGATCATCATTATATAGACATATATCCAAAACTATTTTTCCCCAGGGGAGTTTTATCCAGGGTCATGTTGACCAAAAATACCTCTGTCAATTTTATGCATGTTTAGAAGTGTAGATCAGCATTTTAAAGTTCAATATCTAGAGGTAGTGTTATGTGTTTTAAGTTATATTGCATATGCTAACATTGAGATAAGAAAACACTTGCAAGGGCACCTTAAAAGAGCACCTAACCTGTAAAACATTGAGCAGAAAGTGGGATGACTGTTTGCTATCCTAAAACAACAAAAGAAGACAGCCATACAGTTGAAACTTAGAACCATACTAAGGTCAAGGACAGACCTTAGATGGCAGCCTCATAGGACCTCAGATATTTCTACAAGGAGGCCACATTTTCCCTAGAAAGAGTTAACGACACCCTAAAGGGGCATGACGTCCTCATTATTTGCTTGATTAGTGTTTCATTATGACATTTTAATGTAAAACAATATTATTTGGTATTTTTGCCTTGTCATCCTTTTGGTGACCTAAAATTTAATTGAGGTCATTTGTATTGTATAAGTAGAGAGCTAAAACTCTCATTTTGGATATCATCTTTCACTCACACTAAGTGAGGTCTGAAATTTGCGCCCTACTCTAGGGTTTTTGGCTGAAAATTGATGCGCACTTGTTGAAGGACTCTCTTTCTTGGCTATTTTGGAAATTTCTTAGTGGAAGGTTTACAACTAGGGTATGGCTATATGAATTCTTGATAAATGTAAGTGAATTTCTGCAAAACACTTCTTATTTGAATGGTTATGGTATTGTTTACTTGCATTTTGTTATTATAATTTGTTGGATTAAACCCTAGGTGACAAGTACATGTTGGTGTCCCTGTCTCATGTCCCTACCAAGTTAAGAGACATTTGATTTGCTGAAGTTCGATAGAGTCTTTCCATAGCAACACTCTACCTCTGTTCTTCTAGCCTAGCCGTTTTATCATTGTTGTTGAGCTAAGAAGGAGGAAAACACATCAAGGCCTAAGGTTTCTACACCTTGGTGAGCCATTTTCCCCTAGGGTTTGATTGATGAAGCCTTGCCTTAGCAACACTTCATCTTCAAACTCTCTTTTTTTAGCCCTATCAATTTTTACTCAAGCTAGCTGATTTCATCTTGCCAATGAGCTAAAGAAGGAGGAGAAAGCATTAAGGCCTATGGTTTCTACACCTTGGTGAGCCTTTCTCCCCTAGGGTTTCATTGTTGAGGCCTTTCCTTAGCAACACCTCAACCATTAACCCTCTCGTCTTTAGCAATATCACTATCATCACGACCCTTCAACATTTGCAGCTTTTTGTCTCCATTTTCCCTAATGACGCATTGATCTAAGACTTCATGTGTTGAGCACCTTGATCACACACACACAAATCCAAATACTTTGAACAACTACTAATCCTTCTAACCCTAGCTTAGACTAACAATCACTAACCCTATTGTTGTCGTCGTCTATTCATGCTATAAACATCTCCATGCAGCATTTACTTATCTTTAGAAGCAATTGAATGATTAGCTAAAGCATTGATCCTAGTATTGTTACATTGATTGCCATTCATCATTGCAAGGTTTCTTTAGCATTTATTGTGAAGTAATATTGTGTAATCATTGCTATTGTATAAACATTGATTTACTTCATCAATATTATTGCTCAATTTCTTATTATCGGAAAGTCTTTGAATATATGAAGTACTAACCAGCAAGAAATCTTGTGCATGTATAGTTTCTTTGTTGCTTTGTCTCGGGAAGCTACACTGTTTGGTTATTACTTATCTTTATTGGTTGATTAGCCGGGACTTTCTGATCGGTGGTGACTTGTGAATGGGGAATATTATACTTCTCCTTTCAATCCTTTTCCTTCTCAAAACCCCAGGTCACCGAGGACGTCTCCCCTGGGCCTTACCTCCCTAAAAAGAAAGAGTTATCCCATTAAGGTGACAGTGGTGGGATAGTCTCAGCTACGCCAGTTTTCTATTCTTTCATCCATCTTTTGCCTTAACTAGAAACTGTGCGATAACAGTGCCCAACTCCTTTGGTCTCTTTTCATGTTCGAAGTCCACCTATGGTCAATTCTGTGGACCCCTGAGGAGCCTTCCATCACACCGACTCTGTTCCCATAGACTCTGAAGAACCTCATACTCTAGGCATCACCAGTTTCATTGAGAGGCTTCTGCAATTGGTCTTTGAAACATGCAGTGAGCTGGCTAATATAAAGCACAACATTAAGGAATTGAATAGGCGTGTCTAGTGGCTCATGGCTCTGCATGCAAGATCATATCTTCAATTTCTAGTTCCTAAGATGTCTGTGTAGGATGTTGTCTTGCTTTGCATCCCTATTCCAGTGCAAATAGGTGGTCAGACACCACTACGGCATGATCCAATTCTGCCTCCAGTTTAAAAGCAGTCCTAGTTTTTGGTATAATTTATATTTCCTTTCAGTTGTTTCAGTTCTCAGTCGATTAGATTATCCAATGATCAATTTAAATTTTGTAGACCAAACTAAAACATATGTAGCTGTGTTATTTTTTGACCCTTTGGGGAGGTTTGAACATATGCTACGATGGGTTGGTTTCCTTCAATGGCAGCCCAATCGTCGACAAAACTTAAGTTTGTTTATTAATCTTCATAGCAGGTAATACAACTTTTCTAACTTACAAAAAAAATAAAAATAAAAAGGTAAAGAAAATATTACAAAAATGGTGGTTGGAAGGTAGTGTTGAAATATTGTAACTGCAAAGAGTATCCTATTTATTATTGATGTATTATTCATTAGATCAATCCCATTTTGTGGATTGATCATGTCAGGCATTGTAAATGACCAAATCCCCTTTTGTGGATTGATCATGTCAAGCATTGTAAATGACCAAATCCCCTTTTGCAGATTGGTCAAACCCTAATTGTAATATGCAAAATGAGAAGTCGGCCCCCAGAATAAATTAAAATGGTTCTAACCACCCAAAAAGTGAAGTCGGCCCTGCCAATGAAAAGACACTTCATTTCAACACCTGCCAGATTGTATAAATAAAGGAGGCCAGCGCCTCATTTGTTCATTCACTCACTTGATCATCCAGAGCACAAGTTTGGAGCTGTAGTTGGAGAAGAAGGAAGAGAGAGAGGCACATTACTTGGGAGAGGACTTTTTGTATTGTTTGGTTTATTCTCTTGGCATTGTATTAGCTATTTATATTAAGGAAGTTTTTGCTGGGTTTTCTCCCCCATGAGGGTTTCCCAGGATAAATTATGTGTCTCTTGTGATTCTGTTTCTCTCAGTGATCCTATCTATGTTATGGTTATCTAGTAAATTGATAAGAAACATAATAATAGCTTAAACTCTAACATGGTATCAGAGCTAAGATGAAGAGAGCATCTTTCACAAGAAGAAGAAAAATGTCATTGTTGTTGTACATGAAAATTAGGGCTTTTATTGAAGAGGAATTTCAGCCCAAGAGCCATCTAGAAAAGTGCGCCCTACCTCAAGGAACTCCTTGGCACCTTCAGCACACCTTTTCAGTGGTTAGATCTCCCGGAAAGTGAAACCCTAGTTTTCACCAGTACCAAAAGTACCAGAAAACCAGAAGCACTAGTTCTAGAAATCCGTTGGTCAAGTTTGAAGGGGGAAAAGTTGGATTTTCTGAAATCTAACTACACCAGGCTACTCGCCTCAGCCAAGCACACCTCCTGGTAAGTTCAAAATTCAATTCTGAACATTTTCATTTTTGGTCATTTACCCAGCTCCAAGTAAAAGATGTCTGCAAACACTAAGCTTGTTGACAAGCTAGAAAGTATGGAAAAATTTCGTCCCTGGAAGTATAGGATTGGACTCATTCTTGAAGAGAATGACCTAGCAAGATTCATTAAATAAGATGTACCAGAACCCGCCGACGTTGTAGATAAAGCAAAACACCAAAAGGACACAATTAGAGCCAAAAACATCATTGTAGATTCTATCAAAGACCACTTGATTCCTCAAGTGTCTTCAAAGAAGACTCCAAAAGAAATGTTTGATTCCCTAACCAGATTATATGAAGGAAACAACATAAATCGGAAGATGAATCTAAGAACTCAACTCAAGAATACAAGGATGCAGAAAGGAGAAACCATCCATGAATATTTCTCCAGAATATCACAATTCAAAGAACAGCTAGAAGCAATTGGAGATACTATAGACGAAGACGAACTCATAATGACGGCCCTTAATGATCTAACAATACCTTGGGATGCATTCATCCAAACTATTTGTGCCATAAAGGAGAAACTACAATTTGACAATCTTTGGGAAGAATGCATTCAAGAAGAATCAAGAGTAGCTAACCGAGAAGCTTTGTTATCAGGAGATGAAGATCAAGCCCTAGCTACTCACACTAAAGGAGGAAGAAAGAATTCTTACTTCTAGAAAGAAACTCATAAGGAGTCTCACCCCGAAAGAAAATTCATACATAAAGAATCTCAACCAAGGAGATTCCAGAAGTTTCAAAAAGGAAAAAGAAGAGAAAAATATTTCTCAGCCTACCAATGTTACCATTGTGACAAGATGGGACATATTGTGAAACATTGTCCAGCTAGATGAGAAGAATACAAGAAGAAAAACAAGAGGTACCATGCCCATGCAGCTGAAGATGAAGAGCCACCCACAAAGATGATAAAAGAACAAATTGAAGACTATGTCTTAATCTCTGCCCTCTTAGGATCAATATCACCTGGTGAGGATACTTGGCTCATTGATAGTGGTGCTTCCAAGCACATGACAAGTCAAAGAGACATTCTCTCTTGCCTTTCAGAAAAGAAGCTTTCTCATAAAGTTACACTTGGAGATGATTATCAATACCCTATCAAGGGAGTAGAAGAATCAAATTACAAGCTTAATTCAGGGACCCCAATGAAGATGAAGGATGTACTCTATGTTCCGGGTTTGACAAAGAACTTACTCTCCATCTTAGCCTTAGAAAAGAAAGGCTTCAGAGTTTCCTTTATAGATGGAGAATTTCTTATGTGGGCCAAAGGAAAAACCATGGAAGAAGCAATCGTTATTGGAAAAGAAGAAGGTGGCTTGTATAAGCTAAAGGGTCACTCGGAAGCAGCCATGACCCACTCCATTGACAATGCATGTGAACTTTGGCATAGAAGATTAGCCCACATCAACTACAAGGCATTAGCTTATGTAAGAAAGGCAGTCACAAGTCTACCAGAACTCAAGGTTTACCATGAAGGTGTGTGCAATGGATGTGCACAAGGGAAGAACATCAAGAACCCTTTTCCGAAGAGAGACAGTAAAGCAGAAGGAGTCCTAGAACTCATTCACTCAGATGTATGTGGCCCAATGCCATCATCCTCCATCAATGGGTATGTATACTATGTATATTTTATTGATGACTATTCTCATAAAACCTAGGTTTACTTTTTGAAATCAAAAGATGAAGTGTTCAGTAAATTCAAGGAATTCAAAGCCTTGATAGAGAATCTTTCTGAAAGAAAGATCAAGATACTCAAGTCAGATAATGGAGGAGAATACACCTCAAAAGAATTTGTAAAGTTTTGCAAAGATGTCGGAATCAAGAGGGAGCTCACCACTCCCTACAATCCTCAACAAAATGGTGTAGCAAAAAGAAAGAACAGAACTATAATGGAAGCAGTGAAGACCATGATCCATGATCAAGATTTTCCAATGTGCTTATGGGAAGAAGCAGCAAAAACAACAGTATATGTACAAAACAGATTGTCCCATAGAGCACTTGGGTTCAAGACCCCTGAAGATATGTTCTCTAGAAAGAAGACAGAAGTAAGCCATCTCAAAATATTTGGTTGCCCAGTATTTGTACATATTCCAAAAGAGAAGAGAACCAAGTTGGACCCTTCAGGAAAGAAGAGAATGTTTGTTGGATACTATGAAGTCTCCAAGGCCTTCAAAGTTTATATACCAGGTTACCATCATATTGACAGCAGTAGGGATGTAACCTTTGATGAAGATACAACACTCAAGAAATCAAGAAGATGTTAGCTTGAAGAAGTATAAGAAGAGGAACCCGTAGCTCCCAGAGTTGCAGAACTAGTGAGGGAAGTCATAGCTTCCCCTGATGAGGATATTCTAGAAGATCATGACATAGTAGAATCTCAAGAACCTCCCCAGATGACGATCTCCCACAAGAGAAAGCTAGCCTGGGAAAGGGAACTTATTCAAGATGGAGAGAAGTACGGTGTCCCCGAAGGAACCATGAGACAAGTGAAGGAACCAAATCCATTCTCCAGTTATATGGCTTTGATGTGTGATCTCTTAAAGAAGGAGCCTACCTTCTTTAAAGAATCCATTCAGAAGAAAGAATGGGCAGATGCCATGATAGAAGAATACCAATCCATCATAAAGAATGATGTATGGGAATTAGTTCCCAAACCAAAGAGAAAGGATGTGGTATCTTCCAAATGGCTTTTCAAAATAAAACATGTTGTTGATGGAAGTATTGAGAAATATAAAGCAAGGTTTGTTGCTCATGGGTTTTCTCAAAAGGAAAGCATTGATTATGAAGAGACGTTTGCTCATGTAGCTAGATACACTTCAATCAGAACCATCATAGCCCTTGCAGCTAAGATGATAGCCCTTGCAGCTAAGATGAAGTGGAATTTACACCAGATAGATGTGAAAATTGCCTTCTTGAATGGTGTCATTGAAGAAGTGTATATAGAACAACCTCAAGGATTTGAAGTTGAAAACAGGAAGACTCATGTGTGCAAGTTGAAGAAGGATTTGTACGGATTGAAGCAAGCTCCTAGAGCTTGGTATGGAAGGATTGACAGTTTTCTGACAAGCTTGGGATTTACCAAGAGTAAAGTTGATTCTAACCTTTACTTCAAGGTTATGAACGATGAGCATGTTATATTGCTGCTATATGTGGATGACTTATTCTTAACTGAAGAAGAAAATCTCATCACTGAATGTAAGAAGAAGCTCACTGCAGAATTCTAGATGAAAGACCTTGGCCTAATGCACTATTTCTTAGGTCTTGAGGTATGGCAAAGCCCAAAGAAGATCTTCCTTAACCAAGGGAAGTATGCAGTTGAAATACTGAAGAGATTTGATATGTTGGAGTGCAATTCCATGAATACAACCATGGAAACAAAGTTGAATCTCCTGGTTGATACTTCGTCAGAATTGATTGATGCTACGTTTTAAAGATAGATCATTAGATCATTGATGTATATGACAAACACTAGGCCAGATATATGTTTTGTTGTGAACACCTTGAGTCAGTTTCTGGTAGAGCCCGGACGTGTTCACCTGACTGCTGCAAAACATGTGATGAGGTACCTTAAGGGTACATTAGATTGTGGTCTCAATTATGATGGAGACCATGACTTCAGACTGAGTGGTTATACTGATTCAGATTGGGCTGGAAGTGTCCCTGACAGGAAGAGCACTTCAGGATGTTGTTTCAGTCTGGGGTCAGCTATGATCTCATGGCATAGTAGGAAGCAATCAAGCATTGCTCTCAGCACGGCAAAAGCATAATGCATTGTTGCATGTTCTGCCAATTGTGAATCCATATGGCTTCGAAAGTTGTTGACAGGTCTATTCTATCTAGAGATGGAAGCAACCCTGATCTCATGTGATAACCAAAGCTGCATAAAGATGACAGAGAACCCTATGTTCCATGACAAGTCAAAACACAAAGAGATCCAATATCATTACATCTATGATATGGTGCAGAGAGGAGCCATAAAGCTCCAATATGTTAGCACGGATGAACAGGTTGCTAATGTGTTGACCAAGCCTCTATCTCGTGTAAAGTTTGAGCACTTTCGAGATAAGCTTTGTGTAGTCCGTAAGGACCTCCCTCGAAAGGGGGAGTAGTGTTGTGATGCCAGCCCCATGATGATGTTGTGCCAGCCTATTGTTGTGATGCCAGCCTCGTGCTGATGATGTGCCAGCCTCGTGTTGTGATGCCAGCCTCGTGCTGATGATGTGCTAGCCTCGTGCTGTGATGATGTGCCAGCCTCATGCTATGATGATGTGTTGCCAACCTCATGTCGTGATGCCAACTTCATGCTGATGATGATGTGTTGCCAGTCTCGTACTGTGATGTCAGCTCTGTGTTGATGATATTATGTAGCCAGCTTCATGTTGTGATGCTAGCCTCATGCTGAAGAATCTCAACCTAGTGCTAATGTCGATGATGTTCCAGCTTTTGTGTTGTGTTGTTGCTGCTATTGATGATGAGAAAAACTTTCGATGATTTATAGATACGCCAGCCAGTGTTCCAAGATGTTGTTGATGATGTTTCCCTCTCTCTCGCCTGATGTTGTTGTAGAATACCCTTCTTGTTAAGGGGGAGTGTTGAAATATTGTAACTGCAAAGAGTATTCTATTTATTATTGATGTATTATTCATTAGATCAATCCCCTTTTGTGGATTGATCATGTCGGGCATTGTAAATGACCAAATCCCCTTTTGCAAATTGGTCAAACCTTAATTGTAATATGCAAAATGAGAAGTCAACCCCCAGAATAAATTAAAGTGGTTCTAACCACCCAGAAAGTGAAGTCGGTCGTACTAGTGAAAAGACACTTCATTTCAGCACCTGCCAGATTGTATAAATAAAGGAGGCCAACGCCTCATTTGTTCATTCACTCACTTGATCATCTAGAGCACAAGTTTGGAGCTGCAGTTGGAGAAGAAGGAAGAGAGAGAGAGGCGCATTACTTGGGAGAGGACTTTCTGTATTGTTTGGTTTATTCTCTTGACATTGTATTGGCTATCTATATTAAGGAATTTTTTGCTGGGTTTTCTCCCCCATGAGGGTTTCCCAGAATAAATGATGTGTCTCTTGTGATTGTGTTTCTCTCAGTGATCCTATCTATGCTATGGTTATCTAGTAAATTGAAAAGAAACCTAATAATAGCTTAAACTCTAACAAGTAGGCCACCACCTATGTTACTAGAAAAGGGAAAAGGGAAACACAAATGGAATGAGAAATGGGGCTAGAGAGTTTCAAGGGATAGAAAACATGAACCTGAACCCACCCCATTTCTAGTATATATTATACACGTGAATTTGATTAGTAATGTACTAATGTATTGCATTAAAAATATACTAATTTACTAGGGAATCGGAACATAATAAAAAATGAGTCTCTTAGAGAGGTTTTTGGTTACATGGGTCACCACCATAAGGTCAAATGGGGGTTGCATAAAAAAGAATCCCTAAGCTCTAAGTTTCTAAATCAAATTCTAACAAAATCATCCCTTGGCTACTAGTCTGGTACATCGATAGAAAAACATAAAGTTTGTTACTTAAACCCCCAAAGGGAAAGCCTCAACAATACACAAATAAAACATAAATGATCAGGTGCCTAAACCCACCACCACAAAAAAGGAGGGTGGAG
>JASDQU010191401.1:24537-44666 GCA_032191745.1 Picea mariana
GCTACCAAGACAGGATCAATGATAGGAATGGGAGGACAATTGCTCCGACTATGTCCCATAGCTCGAGGTCCTCTAAGACAAAGACCATCCTCGCCTTCCAAGGCGACTAATTGCTAGCCCCAGCTAGCCTTCCCTCCACACGCATCTGAGATACTGACATGTTTGCCAACTGTTCTCACTTTGATGCTCCCAATGAAAAGGAACACTGCCTCACTCTTGTCAACACAGGTGTGAAAAGAGGCTGTCCACAAGTGTCAAAAATCAGTCCAACAAATGTGCCCACAACTGTCCACCAACATTGTAAACTAGTTGTCCAAAATCTACCCTGAGCTGTGCAACTGGCAATGAATGAGAGGTACCTTCAGATCTGAAGTTTATCCACTGTTTTGGACTCTAAACTTCTTGTCCAAAACAACCAACAAATCTGATAAAAAAAATTCTCCAAATTGCCCAAAAAGTGCTCCAAAATTAGCAAGTCTAAGCCACCTTTGGCTCTGATACCATGTAGAAATATCTGAGGTCCTATGAGGCTGCCATCTAAGGTCTGTCATTGACCTTAGTATGGCTCTAAGTTTCAACTGTATGGCTGTCTTATTTTGCTGTTTTAGGACAGCAAACAGTCATCCCACTTTCTGCTCAATGTTTTACAAGTTAGGTGCTCTTTTAAGGTGTCCTTGCAAGTGTTTTCTTATCTCAATGTTAGCACATGCAATATAACTTAAAACACATAAAACTATCTCTAATATTGAACTTTAAAATGCTGATCTACACTTCTAAACATGCATAAAATTGACACATGTATTTTTGGTCAACATGACCCTAGATAAAATCCCCTCGAGGAAAACCAGTTTGGGATATATGTCTATATAATGATGATCAAAGCAAGAGATACAATAGTAATGAAATACAATGGAACCTGTATACATAGCAAGCTCCTCACGAGTCTTGCCACAAGGACCAGAAAGAGAAGTGCCCAAATTATGGTGCGCCCTCTTCCTTTGTTTCCCTCTGCACTAAACTGAAGCACCCTAGCTCATCAGTAACCCAATGAAGAAATCCCTCCACAGGAATGTCCTCTCCTGTGCTGCCTCTCCACTGAAACTGTCAGATCTCGAATCCTCCAAGAAGATCTGCTACTAGGTAGCTGCCAGTCCTCTCAACATGTGCGCCCTCCTCCTAGCATAAATGATCACCAGAAATAAACAGAGCTAGATCTTGAATGTCTCTCTCCACAGAAACAAGCGCCCAAGCTCTCCTCTCCCTATGCATTAGATCTCATCTCAATCTGACAAGACCTCATCCTTTGATGAGAAAATGAAGGAAACAGAATGCACCCTCCTCCTCAAGATGCGTCCCTCCTCCATGAAAATGATCCCTCTCAGAGATGGAAGCTATGGCTCCATGGAAATGCTCTCCATGAAAGCTAAAACCAACCTCAAGTTTCTCTTCAAGCTCTCAAGGGTTTTGCTCAAACCCTCATGAAGTGCGCCCTTCTTCTCAAGAAATGCGCCCCTCTCCTCTTCTCCAAAAATCACAAGTGAAGAATGAGTCTCAAAAATATCTTTACCTTCTCTTTAGCCTCCTCATGCCAACCCTAAAAGATCAATGACCTAGATTTGATCTAGCCAAGTCTAATCAATGGGTGAGATCAACTCCAATAATCTCACTAAGGAAACCCACTTTCCTTAGTTGCTTTATGTCTATTAATTCACCCACATTGTGAATTAATTGTCACTTTATGACTTAAGTGACATATTTTACTTTTGAATTAAAACTCCTAAGTCAAAGTGAAATTAAAATCATAAAGTAAAGTACAAGGGTAATAGTCTTCCCCCTTTGTGATTAGAGACTCATAAGCACATGGGGACCACTTTCCAAGGTACCCAAATCTTAACACTCCTAGAGCAAAACGTTAGCTCTCCTTGGGCCTCTCGAAGCTGCCACATGTGCCAATCATGCCACAACTACATCCCAAACTCCCATATCACTGGATGACATCATAGGAGGTCATAGGTGATGTCATGGGCCTTCCAAGGCCAACGTCTCAGTGGAGAGGGCACAACCCCCCTGGATACAGGTCTACTCAGCTGCCTCTCATGGAACTTTATGCTCTTCCCTGGTGCAAACACTCTGTCCTATCTTTGCCCCCCGCTGGGGTTTCAACATCCATCTGGTGGGCTCTTCAGCGCCATGGAGGTTCGAACTAATCATCTCCCCATGTGTACCTGTCCAACATGGTACATGTCCGTCCGAATGATCCTGCACATCAACAGATACACCCTCCATGGGCTCATAAGTCACAGGGATCATAGCAATGCCAATCACATCCAATCATCAGTTTTATTAAACATGTGCATAAACCCTTTCTACACAGTCAAGTGCTCAAAGACATTATACAAATATACAAGGCAAGTTTGGAGGAAGTGACAGGGCGTCCTATTGGGCAAGTGTCCACTGGAAATGAGATGTTTCCGTAAGAGATCAAATCCAAGTCATGTTTAAATGGATGAGGTGGGTAAGGGATGTCCTAACAATTGGTGCAGTGATAGCAGGGAAATGCAAGGCTTACCTATGGGTGCCTTTGTAGAAGGTGAGCTGCACCTGTCCTGGATGCAAATGTTTCTAAGCCCATTCATGCCTTTTATTCTTATTTCTTTATTTGCTTTTTTTTTTCTTTCAAGAAGCTAATAAGGGGACATTACCCTAGTGTGGTAACCAGTGGTGGCAATGTTACCCACAAGCATTTTCATGGAAACGAGAAGGCTGGCTCGTGATGAGACCCCCTTTCTTTTGTCCATGCAACCAAGAGCCACTACCCTGGCATGGTGACCAGTTGCTAGTAGTGTCATACCGCTATATGCCCATGGACCTAATAAGATGGCTCGTGATGAGACCCCCTATTCTCTGACTAGGTCTTGTTTTATTATTTTTATGGGTCCCTCTTGTTTTTTGCTGAGAATATTTTTGTTTCTTTCTTAGGTATCCATGGGCGAAGCATCTCGAGGTTTTATTTCTAGGCTTTTATCTTTTGCCATCTTTCTTTTATCTTCTGGGCCTTTAGCCCCTTCTTCCCACAAGGCAAGGTGCAACCCTTGAATGATTGGACAACCCAATGCTCAGACCAATGAAATGGGATGGATGAGCGGGAAGTATGATGGAAAATGGTAAGTATGATGGGAGCGGACGATGACTTTTCTGAAATCCCCCCAGTGGCAACTCAAAATCTACGGGCACAATCTTGCTAGGGTTTCCCGTCATTCCCCCCAGACATGGTCAAGTGGATAAGTATAAGATCCAAGCACCCGTTAGAAACAAAAAGAACTAGATGCACATATTTAAAGGTTATGAGGATCAGAGTGACACATACCATGATACCCAGACTCATTACCTCATGGAGCAAGAACCATCTCTGATACAGGACCAAGCCGAGGTGATGGATGCTGCTGCTACTGACAAAGTGGAGGCACTGGAAGGAAGAAAAGATGGGCCCTCCATGGCCATACTCAAGTCGATCTGGCTCTCGATACTCCATGTCTAGGACCTGTGGGCCTCAAGACAATCTCCTTAGTTATCCCTAAAAGTGGGGGATAACATTTGGCTCCAACTCGAGGACATGTGCTCACCATAGAGCGCATGAGAACCTCAACATCTCTGGCATAACCTGTAACCTGCTTGATCTCAATAGTGACTATCAGTAATAATTTGAGGTGGTGATATCACCCCTAGCTCATATACATATATAACTAAAACAAAAACAATCATATGTATAAGTGTGAAAGCAAACTACTCTAGTATGCAATGCAATGGTATATACAATGAATGCAAATGCCTACCTGCTTACCTATACTTACCTGTGAATTTAGGT
This sequence comes from Picea mariana, assembly GCA_032191745.1. Lineage (NCBI taxonomy): Eukaryota > Viridiplantae > Streptophyta > Pinopsida > Pinales > Pinaceae > Picea > Picea mariana. The sequence goes on from JASDQU010191401.1 coordinate 28,403, forward strand.
CCCCCCACCTTGGTGGGGTTTGAGGAGGTGCCCGCTGACTGGTAATGGGCGCCTTCTTCCTTCCAAAGTGGACAAGTAGTAAGAGTCATCAACTGATTTTCTTCCAACTTTGAAAGGTCTGAGCCAATATTGAGTACTTCCTTTGACATTAGTTGGCTCTCCTTTCTTGGTATCCCACATCCATACTACATCCCCTTCCTTGTATTCTCTGATTTTGTATTTGGTTGTTTTCTGAATAACCCTGGTGTACTGTGAAGAGGGAGGGGGGTGGGATTTCGCTATAAAAACTTCCTGCTGGGAAGGCTAAATCAATATGTCACTTTCTCCTGTTTTTAGTAACTTTACGGTCCCAACTTCCTTGTCTTTATACTTGTCTAGGAGTCGCTGGTACTCTTCTTTCTTGGGCCACTGGATTTGATCGAAGTCTTCCTCTGTTGTGAAAGGCATATCACTTGGAGAAAACTCAGGAAGACTCTCCATAATTTTCTCAGGTGCTTTTTCATTTTTTATGGGATCACCAGCTTCTTGCACATGGGTTGTAGTCACAGGTACATTTGGGAGACGACCCGTGGTTCCATTTTTCAAAGGTATGTTCACATAAGTGAGGTCCATCTCGAGGGTACCACCCATCATTGAGGCAAACTTCCTAGACAACAACATCCCCCACACATCAGGGACGTCTACTACCACTATATCAATGTGGACTACCTTTTCAGGGTATTCTTTGAGGCAAAGTTCCATGTTTTGAATTACCCCATGTGTGGGTATGGCTCTAGACTCGAAGCCACACACATTTCTATAAGGTCTGGTGACTTCTAGGCCCAATTGTTGCATGACCTTGAGAGACATCATATTAGCACCGGCCCTTGAATCCAGCATGCAATTGTTAAGGCTATTTCTATTCATTATCAAGGTCATAAAGAAGGGGGGATGTTTGTCATGCTGGACCCTAAAGTGATCAGCTTGTAACATAATAGGAGGGTCCATGGGTCCATCTGATCCTTTGAAGAAGTTGTCAAATCGTTCTTTAACATATGGCACCTTAATGACTTCTCTTAGAGGGATGGTTACACGCATCTTAGACAGTGCCCCTTCGAAGTCAAAGTTTAAGTCCACCCTCTTGATTTTGGAAGTTTTAGGGAGGATAATGTTCGAGGGTGGAGGTTTTTTTTGATCTTCCATAGGGATGGTAGAGATGGGTTGGTTCAACTTCTTTTGTCTATACACCTGAAATTCTTGTTTCTTCAACTTCTCTTTTGATTCCTGGTCTAGGTTGTTTATCACTTCCATTCTAGCCTTCCTGGCTACTTCTTTTACACTCTCCCGGTGTTCCTCAAGAGTGATATTTATTTGGGGGCCTTCCATAACATGGCCCATATTTTTGACTTGGTCATGGACACCATTGTTGTAAGGACACTCATGTTCCCAATGTGCTTCACTACACTGCAAACACCAAGGATTTTCATCTACAACATTTGCAGGTTCTAGGGTGTTTGGGACGTCTTGTTCATTCTTCGGCTTATAAACTTGGTTTCCCCTTTGGAATTGGCCTTTGTAAGGGACCCTTGGTGCTTGGATCTAAGCTCTTTCTAGGTTTACAATCCTAGTCATCATCAACTCTTGATTTTTCATCATGCCATCCATAGTAGCTTGTAATTTTTCCATGATGGCGCAAAGGTATGAGGTAGGCTCGATATTGTGTACTATCTTAGGTTTAGTGTCCATCTTGCCCCTTGGATTTGTGAAAGGCTCAATCTTAGATGAATGGAGGTTTCCTTCACTCTTGGTAGCCAATTCTTGAGCTTCCTGGATTGTTTGGTTTTTTTTTTCCTTGAGGAGACACCCTAATTGACCCGTGAAAGCTTTAGTGTAGATGTAAATGAGAAAGTTATCAGTCGGATGATTGCTAACAGGGATCTTTTGCAACAGGGCTTCAAACCTAGTGTGGAACTCTTGAATGGACTCATTCTCATGTTTCCAAAGAGAATTCATCCTGGTTAGAAGCATGTTGGGGTCTTCCTTGATACTCCATCTTTTGGGAAAGGCTTCTTCAAGTTTGTCCATGGTTTTAAAGTTGCCATTGGGAAGACTGTGGTACAAACGGCTTGAAGCATCAAGGAGAGTAGCGGATAACAATTTCATGACTAGGTCTTCAACATCATCACTGACGGGGTGAAGTTGAAAAAATGCCCAGAAATTGCTCATGTGCTCTTCGGCACTGATTGCATCAGCACCAGTAAACTTAGGCAACGACTTCTCATACTTGGGTGGCATTTGCCTTGGGTAGCCTGGTATGGCTGACATGTCTAGTGGTTTGAAGAGAGTGGATGACCATTTTCTTTGGTTATTGGCTAGGTTTGGTGCATTGGTCTGAGTTGTTGTGCTAGACATGGTGTTTAAAGGAAGATTTCCTCCGAAAAGTGATTTTACTACAAGAGAGTTTGGGGAGGATTTCTTCTGAAGGATTGAGGAGGGTTATTGTACCTCCTTGTGGTTTGTGGAGTTGCTATATAATTTTCTTAAAATTATTAAAGGATAAGGGAAAACACCCTAAGTGGAGTTGCCTGGTAAGCTTGTAACTTAAAGACTCTTGAGGCAAGGCTTACCGAAAAGTGTCGTCTTGAGGAGAATTGACTCAGTGTTCCCCGACAGTGGCGCCAAAATGTTATCGCACAGTTTGTAGTTAAGGAAAAATATGGATGAAAGAATAGAAAACTGGTGTAGCTGAGACCATCTCACCACTGTCACCTTAATGGGATAGCTCTTTCTGTTTAGGGAGGTAAGGCCCAGGGGAGATGTCATCGGTGACCTGGGGTTTTGAGAAGGAAAAGGATTGAAAGGCTAAGTATAATATTCCCCCTTCACAAGTCACCACCGATCAGAAAGTACCGACTAATCAGCCAATAAAGATAAGTAATAACCAAATAATGTACCTACCCGAGACAAAGCAACAAAGAAACTATACATGCGCAAGCTTACTTGCTGGTTAGTACTTCATATAATCAAAGACTTTCCGATAATAAGCAATTGAAGAATAATATTGATGAAGTAAATCAATGTTTATACAATAGCAATGATTACACAATATTACTTCACAATAAATGCTAAAGAAACCTTACAATGATGAATGGCAATCGATGTAACAATACTAGGAGAAACGCTTTAGCTAATCATTCAATTTTTTTAAAGATAAGTAAATGCTGCATGGAGATGTTTATAGCATGAATAGATGACGATAGCAATAGGGTTAGTGATTGTTAGTCTAAGCTAGGGTTAGAAGGATTAGTAGTTGTTCAAAGTATTTGGATTTGTGTGTGTGATCAAGGTGCTCAACACATGAAGTCTTAGATCAATGCATCATTAGGGAAAATGGAGTCAAAATGATGCAAATGTTGAAGGGCCGTGATGATAGTGATATTGCTAAAGACGAGAGGGTTAATGGTTGAGGTGTTTCTAAGGAAAGGCCTCAACAATGAAACCCTAGGGGATAAAGTCTCACCAAGGTGTAGAAACCATAGGCCTTAGTGCTTTCTCCTCCTTCTTTAGCTCACTGGCAAGATGAAATTGACTAAATTGATAGGGCTAAAGACAAGAGAGTTTGAAGATGAAGTGTTGCTAAGGCAAGGCTTCATCAATCAAACCCTAGGGGAAAATGGCTCACCAAGGTGTAGAAACCCTAGGCCATGATGCGTTTTCCTCCTTTTTAGCTCAACAAAAATGATAAAATGGCTAGGATAGAAGAGTAGAGGTAGAGTGTTGCTATGGAAAGGCTCTATCTAACTTCAACAAATCAAATGGTTCTTAACTTGGTAGGGACATGAGACAAGGACACCAACATGTGCTTGTCACCTAGGGTTTAATCCAACAAATTATAATAACAAAATGCAAGTAAACAATACCATAACCATTCAAATAAGAATTGTTTTGCAGAAATTCACTTACAATTATCAAGAATTCATATATCCATACCCTAGTTGTAAACCTTCCACCAAGAAAGAGAGTCCTTCAACAAGTGCGCATCGATTTTCAGCCAAAAACCCTAGAGGAGGGCGAAAATTTCAGACCTCACTTAGTGTGAGTGAAAGATGATATCCAAAATGAGAGTTTTAGCTCTCTACTTATACAATACAAATGACATCAATTAAATTTTAGGTCACCAAAAGTCTGACAAGGCCAAAATACCAAATAATATTGTTTTACATTAAAATATCATAATGAAACCCTAATCAAGCAAATAATGAGGATGTCGTGCCCCCTTTAGGGTGACGTTATCCCTTTATAGGGAAAATGTGGCCTCTTGGAGCAAAACGTTAGCCCTCCTTGGGCCTCTGGAAGCTGCCACACGTGCCAATCATGCCACAATTGCATCCCAAACTACCATATTGTTGGATGATGTCATAGGTGACATCATGGGCCTTCCAAGGCCAACATCTCAGTGGAGAGGGAACAACCCCCCTGGGTATAGGTCTGCTCAGTTGCCGCTGGTGGAATGTTTTTCTCTTCCCTGGTGCAAACACTTTGTCTTGTTTTTTCTCCCCGTTGGGGTCTCAACATCCATCTAGTGGTCTCTTCAGCCCAATGGAGGTCCGAACTAATCATCTCCCCATGTGTTCCTGTCCAACATGGTACATGTCTGTCGGGTATGATCCTGCACATCAACAGATACGCCCTCCATGGGCTCATAAGTCACAGGGATCATAGCAATGTCAATCACATCCAATCATCAATTTTATTAAACATGTGCATAAAACCCTTTCTACACAGTCAAGTGCTCAAAGACATTATACTAATTTGCAAGGCAAGTTTGGAGGAAGTGATAGGGCGTCCTATTGGGCAAGTGTCCACTGGAAATGAGATGTTTCCGTAATATATCAAATCCAAGTCATGTTTAAATGGATGAGGTGGATAAGGGATGTCCTGACAATTGGTGCAGTGATAGCAGGGAAATGCAAGGCTTACCTGTGGGTGCCCCTGTAGAAGGCGAGCTGCACCTGTCTTGGATGCAAATGTTTGCAAGCCCATCCATGGCTTTTATTCTTATTTCTTTATTTGTTTCTTTTTTCTTTCAAGAAGCTAATTAGGGGACATTTCCCTGGCATGGTAACCAGTGGTGGAAATGTTACCCACAAGCATTTTCATGGAAATGAGAAGGCTGGCTTGTGATGAGATCCACTTTCTCTTGGCCATGCAACCAAGAGCCACTACCCTGGTGTGGTGATCAACTGCTAGTAGTGTCATACCACTAGATGCCCATGGACCTAATAGGCTGGTTCGTGATGAGAACCCCTATCCTATGACTAGGTCTTGTTTTATTGTTTTTATGGGTCCCTCTTGTTTTTTGCTGAGAAGCTTTTTACTGCTTTCTCGGGGATCCCTGGGCGAAGCATCTCAAGGTTTTATTTCTAGGGTTTTCTCTTTTTCCATCTTTCTTTTAGCTTCTGAGCCTTTAGCCCCTTCTTCCCACAAGGCAAGGTGCAACCCTTGAATGATTGGCCAACCCAATGCCTGGACCAATTAAATGGGATGGATGAGAGGGAAGTAAGATGGAAAATGGTAAGTATGACAGGAGCAGACAATGACTTTTCAGAAATCCCCCCAGTGGTAACTCAAAACCTATGGGCACAAGCTTGCTAGGGCATCTTGTCATTCCCCCCATACATGGTCAAGTGGAGAAGTATAAGATCCAAGCACCCGTTAGAAACAAAAAGAACTATATGCACATATTCAAAGGTTATGAGGATCAGAGTGACACATACCATGATACCTGGACTCATTACCTCATGGAACAAGAACCATCTCTAATAAAGGACCAAGCCGAGGTGATAGATGTTGCTGCTACTAACAAAGTGGAGGTGATGAAAGGAAGAAAATATGGGCCCTCCAGGGCCATACTCAAGTCGATCTGGCTCTCGGTACTCTATGTCTAGGACCTGTGGGCCTCGAGACATAATATCCTTAGTTATCCCTGAAAATGGGGGATAACAGGCGTGACTAGCCACCAAGAGTTGTATCTTCAAAGTCCACATCCACCCACTCAAATCAACATCCCCATATCTTAGCTACCTCTCGCATGGATAAGTCACTATGATCAACCGAGAAGACCATGCGATCTTGGCTAGCCATGCGGCTTCTGGAATTACCACTTCGCCATGGCTGGCCTCTCTGTTGAACTCGCAGCATAAAACCCACGAAAATGCCCACAACACCTCTGCAAACATAAGGTAGACTACAAGATACAGGCCTCAGGACGCTGATAGAGGGCATCATTGGTAGGAAACAAGCACAAATGAAACCATTATCCTTCGATGGAGTTTCTTTCCCATTATACTCGGTAAAACATGCATATTTATTGCCATTGCAATTGGAGACTTGGTATAGTAATTTCCTATCGCATTTGGAGTAACCTCGTTCTGAAGCCCAAAAATTCTCCCACGCTCTGACTGATTCGGGTTGTTAATATACCATCTCATGTCAGGATAGGGAGGCTTTTCGTAATTAAGCGCTTGTGGATTGTTGTGCCCCCGGGTGGCAGTACAACAATCCTGGTGTTGCATTAGCGACTTAGACTACTGGCACCCCATCTGGGAGAGAGTCTTCCTTTGCTACTAGACTTATACATTCCAAGAGAATAGTGTTATTGGGCTCTTGGTTGGAGTGGCATTCTAGATCAACGTCGTCACTAGACACTCCAATATTTGCCAACTTATCTGCAACCTTGTTTGCTTCACGACGCACATGGGATGGGATAAGGACTAGATTGGGTGAGAGAAGAGATTTCATGAATTCTAGGTTGCACAGGAGTCTGCAGTTGGGGGAGATTTTTTCCCGCTCAGACCCATTAACAAGGTGAGTGAACAATGCCAAAATGATCTGTGATACACCTTCGATAATGAGTTTATGGTAACCCAGAGATGTGGCCGCTTGAATTCCTAGAATTAGTGCCGAGAGCTCTGTGGCATTATTCGTGTCATAGACAATGTTTCGTGCCAGTAAATGATGAATAAGCCCTTGATCATCCCTAAAAACAACTCCAAAACCTATAGGGCCCTAGTTTCTTTTAGAGGCCTCGTCAAAGTTGAGCTTAAGAAAGCCCTCGGGGGGGTTTTTACCAGTGTTTAAGAATGTTGGTAGAAGTCGTTTGATTGGTGAGCTGGTTGGGAGCTGGGTTAAGTTGCAAATTCCATTGTTGGAGTATGGGCTTCTCCTTCGCATCACATTTTAGATACTCTTCTGACCAATTGGAAATTATGATGGTTTCTAGGATGCAAGCTTGGATTTTGTGCTAGATGTTCCACCATGACAGTTGTGATGAGTAGAATATACATCGATTGCACTCCTTCCAAAGCTACCAGAGAATGAAGCCTCGCAAGAGTTGCTAGATGCAATTCAGTATTGTATTTTTGAAGGATGAAGATTTCCATTCTACCAGCGTGTTGACAATGCTATCCCTTTGTTGGTTTGAGGTGTGCATGGTTTGAGCTGCTTGGTCCTAGATGTAAGAACTATAAGAACAAAGATTGAGAAGATGCTCCATAGATTCTTCTTGTTGCAAGCACAGGGTGCAGATAGAGGGTTCAATGAAGCCTTTTTTCTGTAAATTGTCCCAAGTGAGAATACATTTATGGCCAACCATCCAAAGGAAAGTGCTAACTTTCGGCCATAAGTTGGCCTTCCAGATGTTGCTCCACATATTATCCCTAGGCATCAAGTGAAAGAAGGATTTCAAACTGTAGGCTTCTTTGACAATGAAGGTCTCTTTTGTGGAATGACTCTAGTGTAAGAGGTTTGTTCCTTGCTTGATGCGGATTTTCCTTCTTGCTGCTTCATTTATCCAGGGTTCCAGATCAATGTTAGCAGGCATGTTGAGATCAGTGAAGGTGGTTTTCAATTTTCTCTAGCCAGTTGCAATGTTGTTGTGTCTCCAGTAGTTAGCCACAATTTTGGAGCTGGCTTGAATTATGTTGGCTGGTATCTTAGTTAATTGCTCACTTTGATTTAGAGGTGGCAGTCGTTGCCAAGAGTCGGTCCAAAATCTTGCCTCTCTACCATCTCTTATTTCCCAGAAGGCCATTCCACCTGATGAGATGATCTTCTGCCATCATTGGTGTGTACTTACATTGCCAAAGCTTAGCCCAAATATTAGCAGGATTTTTGAGCAATCTCCACCATATTTTGGCTCCCAGGATTTGGTTGAGTAACAAGGGATATCTCAATACAAGTCCACCTTCCAGCTTGGGTTTGCATAATGTGTCCCAACTTACCAAAGCCCATTTCCATCCTTCCTTGGAGCCATGCCAAAGAAATATTCTTTGAATGTTCTTAATTGTTTTGAGAACAGACTTGGGGGATGCAAGGGCCAAGAATACATAGATGGGGATAGCTTGTGGGACAGATTTGAGAAGCACAAGATGACCAACCAGGCTAAGAGTGCGGAAAGTCCAAGAGATTAATATTTTGCTTATAGCATCAAGAAGACTTTCCCAAGAGATGTTCTTAAGGGCATTGTCAATAAGCGGAACACCAAGTTATTTGGACGGAAGGGAACTCTTGCTAAAGCCAAGTATGTGGGAAATATGGGATTGGATGGCTCTAGGGGTGTTGAAAAAGAAAATTTGGGACTTTTCATTATTGATGGAGGTGCTAGAGGCCTCGCTGAAATCATTGAGGATGACAAGAATTCACTGGGATTCTCGGATAGTGGGGGTACCCATCATTATGGTATCATCCACGGATTAGCTGTGTGAAATGGGGGGGGAATAAACCGTGCAGGGGAGACCTTTGAGCATGCCATTTGTGACAACTGATTTGATACATTGGCTAAGTCCCTAGGCCATTATGACAAAAATAAACGGAGAGAGGGGATCGCCTTGCCAGATTCCTCTGGAAGGTGAAAAGAGCTTGGACGGGATCTCATTGACTAAGATGGAAAAGAAGGCAGAAGAGATGAGCTTCATGATCTAGTTAACCCATTCCTCGCTGAAGCCAAAATCAAGGAGGGAATGCATGTATTGCCAACTTAGTTTGTCAAAATATTTAGAGAGATCGAGTTTAATAAGCATGCAGAGGGTTCTGGAGGATTTTAAGGAGTTGATGACCTCATGATCTAAAATAACACTGTCCAAAATTTGACAACCTTCTACATAACTCGATGTACATGGGAAATAATAGAAGAGAGAAGGGGATCAAGCTTGAGAGCTATTACCTTGGTGATGAGTTTGTAGATGACGTTGCAGAGCGCGATGGGACAAAATTGTTGGGGATGCGAGACTTTCTTCTGCTTGGGTATCAGAGTGAGAAATGTGGCATTAAGAGTAGGAGTGTTAGAATGTGATCATTTTACCATAGACAATATCACTATTGTCACCCAACCATAGGTCGAATCCACCCTCCGAGCACCTTAACCTTGACAAAGAATCATTCTGGAAGCAAACCCTAGGCTAGATAGCCAAACAAAGGTGGCACATCTTTCTCCAAGGATAGCGCACCAAACAAGAGCTGGCCAAAGAGTCCAAACCATAACCAAGAGATAGTCCAAGCCAGAAAAATGAAATCTGCTAGCTGCAGCAGTTGCAACAACAACTCTCCTCCAAACTTTCGCACAACTAGCCAACTGCATTGCACACAAGTGTTGCTTCTGCAGTTGTGAGAATGCTTGCCAGAATGAAGACTGGCCTCCTGTATTTATACTAAAACTGATAAACTGCATGGGCCGAATTCTCATTCTGGGTGCCTATTTACTTAGTATATAATATTTCTTCTGGCCGACTTCTTCTCTTGGAGGCTAATAACCTAATACAAATTATCCTCTTGAGCTGACTTGTCTTCTACGGTTATTAGCCAACTCATTAGGGTTTCTTCTTGCTTCCCGGAATACTCTATTCTTGTCAGGTTTACACGTGGAGGTAAATTCCTCCCGCAGCTACCATAATATGAACACTCCCTCCTAGCTAGGGAGGTATTGAAGACAATGATCTTGAGCACAAACATACCATTGAATCAGTAGCATCATCATAGTTGTACATACTATCTCAAGATTAGATCATGAGCACCATCATTACTATCAATATCATCAACTGCATCATCTCTCGAAAATATACTCCATCTGAGTAATCAAACATGATGCTGGATAAGTCACTCACTCCATAGAGTGACACAAGAACCATTCTTCTAATCGGACATATGTCCTAGAAGAATAAATGTCCTGGACCATTTTTTCGTCTGGGAAATCTCTGTCTGTCCATTGATCATCCATCTAGCTGATAATCATTTCCAACACTATTGATAGTCTTCAAGGCAATTGAAACAATATCATTCAATAGAACACAACTATGTTTATCCATAGTAGTACACAACTACAATCCAGTGGTACACTACCACACCAAGTAGCACACACGTACTTGATTAGTGACGTATAGTCACAAACAGTGGAACACATCCACCACAATAGTATAAATCTATTGTCTAGAGACACACCGTCTCTATAATAATCATCTAATATCAACCTACACAGAAAACATTGTTATTATATAAACTAAATCATCTGGGCCGTTCTTCCACTCGCATCTGTAAGATCTGGAAGAGCATCTACCCTTAGAAGGTCAAACATCAATGATGAGCTATCTGGACTATTCTTCTCAAGCAAGGAAGAATAACTGTCCCGATTTCTGAGCCTGGACCATTCCCTATCCTGGGTCATTCCTCCGACACTAAACAAAGTGCAACCTAGAGAGAATGAGTCTGCCCTAGGGAATGCCTGTCCCTGATTGATGAACCTGGACCATTCACCTATCTGGTCCATTCCTCCGGCACTAAACAAAGTGCAACCTGGAGAGAATGAATCTGCCTTAGGGAATGACTGTCCGGACCACTTCTTAAGGAAATGACTATCCTGCACCAACCTCCAAAATGGACCATTCTTCGAAACTGCTCACAACTGTGAGCTTCGAAAGAATGAATGTCCGACGAGGCAGACTAGTCTTCTTGACCACTGCTAAGAGTGATCGTCAAGAAGAGAGAATGTCCTAGACCATTCCCCATGTTAACCACAATGGGAAATCGCTGTCTATGGTACATCAACAATCCATCGAACCATTTTCATTACGAAAATGACCGTTCAATCTGGACCATTTTCCTAACTGGAAAATGCTTGTCCGTCAGAAATCTCAACCACTTTTCGAACTAGAAAGGAACTGCTCATCCTGGACCATTTTTCGAACTAAAAAATGACTGTCCATAAGTCAATAACACATCAGTGCTCCCTGCCAACCTGGGAGTCATCTCTTCCTTTTTCAATAAGGAAGTCGTCTCCACGAGCTCCAGCTTGAGTATGCAAACTCTTTCATCTTGGACATAAGCTTTACCAAAATGTTTGCTTATCTGCTCATCTGTGGAGATATATATATTGGAGAACCATTTTCTCTTTTCTGGTCTTCATTATGGAGAATGTAATGCTTGATCTCAAATATTCTTCGGCCTTTCTGGAACACTGGTTTTCTCTGAAGGCTTCATATAGTTCTGATCAATAAAGTGTATCATTGTTGGATTCATCTTTGTTTCCTACTAGCTCATAACATCGTGGAAAGGGTCAAACTAGAACATATCCAAGTGGTACTTCTTCTGCCATCATGAGAGTTTGTCATGGATTAGCAATCCATCATCTTGAACTTTTGAGTAATCATTCTGATACAATATCTCTGTTATAGAAAGTCTTCACCACGCTTCTGTTGTGCATTGGAGGTTCTCCACCAAGTTGTCTTCTTCCATCTGCATACAATGGTTTCTTTCTTGTATACCTCAAAGCATTGAGGTTGTTATACATATGCTCTTTGTTCAAATATTTTGGAGAACAGTGTTTGAATTCATATGATGTCAATTCCAACCCATGGATATTGCGGACGATATAATGGCTCATGTAGAGATATATCTGGTTTATTGGAACAAGTAATAATCATCGTTTTCTCCCTCCATCTGGGAGAACCTCTAGTTCTGGATCTCGCAATGCTTACATTCATAAGTCTTTCATACACTATTCTTCATCACAACTTTCAGTACTTTGAGGGTTTGACATTGATACTATCAGATCTGAGTTTTTGACATTGATACTACTAGATTTGGGTTTTTGTTTGAGGGTTTGACATTGATACTATCGAATCTGAGTGTTTGACATTGATCCTACCAGATCTGAGTTTTGTTTTAGGGCTTGACATTGATCCTACCAGATCTGAGTTTTTGTTTGAGGGTTTGACATTGTTACTATCAGATCTGATTTTTTGACATTGATACTTCTAGATCTGAGTTTTGTTTGAGGGTTTGATATTGATATTTCAGATCTAAGTTTATTTTGCTTATGGAACCATTGGTATTTTCAGATCCGATCTTGTAGGTACTTGAGGAGCCTCTTGTACTTCCATATCTAAATTTGTTTTCTTATGGAGCCCCTTGTATCTCCATATCGGAGTTTGTGTTTGCTTGGGGTTATTTGATTTTATTACTTTGGTTTATTATTGTTTTCATTGGGGTTTTACTATCCATGGAAAAACTGTCCCACAGTTCTCTTGACAGAATCAAACCCTAAAGGTTTGATATATGAACCTAAACTTCATTTGAGCATACTTACAAAGGAATACTTCTACATGTGGCAGGTACACATTCTTCATTGGCTAAGAGGTAAGCTAATATTTGTTTTTTCTGCACTCAGGAAATTCGTTTATGTTCAGAAATTTATTTTCATGCATACAAATCTGTTTATTTCTTGGTTTAATGTGCCGATTTAAAATTGTTTTAGTGAACATAATTTAAAAGAATTTCACTGTTTCACTTCTTCCCTAAAATCTAACATGGTTTAAGATGATAGGGTGTAAAAGGATCTCTTTAGTGACAAACTCTTGAGCCTATGTAGATCATTTTTCAAGGGAATTTTCTTATAGATCAGCAGTAAGTTGTTTCCTCCTTTTTTTTTCCAGTATGAATCCTTCTTTTAGACTCTAGAATCTAACTTGTTTTAAGGCTGAGGTAGCCACTGGTCCAAGTCAATTCTGAAAGTAGTAAACAATAGATCTGGGTTGCTTACAGGAGCTGGTCTTTACCAACAATTTTTTTTTAGCCCTACTGTGAGCAATCTTTTTTGTAGATTTAAACCACTTCTTGAGATAGAAGGGCAGTCCTTGAACCTCAAATTCAAGCACATACAATATGACTAAGTATGAAAATCCCTGCCTTCCAAGGTGAAGGGAATGGATTGGAATTAATTTGCAGATTCCAAACTGGCGAAGGCAAATTATTGTTCATTGTTGATTTTGATTCAGACCCTGTTAGGGATTCTGATTTCTGAAAGTGGACTCCTAGTAATCCTCTAGTTTACCCATGGTTATCTGATGATTTTCAAGCCATTTCGCCTTTCCTTTGATTGCAAAATAAATGATGACACTTACCCTCAGTAACCCATCTCACTTTTGAGCTAGGCCAAGCTAGTTGAAAATCTAATACATAATTCTTGGGAATGTAACCATCATCTTGAAGATCACAAGAGATAGGTTTCAGATATTATAATGTTATTGTTACTGATGCCTGGTGAGTTCTTATCTTTCATTAAATAAACTTTTGATAAATTACAATGGCATTGACAAAATCATTGGTAAAGGAATTTTAAAATGGGAAACTGTGTAACTTCAATGAATGATCCATATGTTTTGTACTACAAAGAGTACACGAGATTTAAAGTTAACCATAATGCATTGAGTGGTGGAAACTTGGCAATTCTTTGGTGTTTAGGTTTTGAGAGAAAAATGCGAGGGCTGATTTTTGTAAGAACAAAATTCGGGCAATACGGTCTTTGGCCTCATTCTTTAAGACATATTGTTAACTTTTAGCATATGAATGAATTTTGTATTATCAACAGGACAGTGGGATAATCTCTTGAGGATACAGAATTTCTTAAACTAACAGACACATGTCAAACATCTACATACACAATAGATGTCTTAGATAGCTTCAGTTGGTAACAAGCTGCAAAGGACAAGTATGTCCTAAGCCCAAACAAATTTAAGGTAAGTCCAGGTATGCACCACTTGCACTCGTTTTCTGACTGCTACTGACAACAAGAAGAGCTATGTTTATCTTCCTGTCATATTTATGAACTGGTGTCTCAAAGGAATACTGTCAGAATCTCTTTTGCATTCTTTTTATATGACCAAGGAAGCTGTGATCTCAGCACATAGTTATTTTAATTGATGTAAGCTAGGTCTTTCTCCCTGGTTTGGAAACTCAACAGTATGTTGGTCTATTATCCCTGATATGAAAGACAACATGTAATCTTGGGTTATTTTTCTTGGTTTAGGAGTCTTAGTTGTTGGGGTATTTTTCCCTCCTTTTGGGAACCCTACAGATATCTCTTTTAATCGAGAGTCCTTAGATTGTAATTGAGCCATTATCCTTGGCACATGAGCTCAATAAGTTTGACTTTTCATATTAAACTTGGTATTGACACCAAGAACATCTTAAAGAGATACGACACTAGATCAGAATCAAAGGATCTTATAGGTTCAAAGGGAGCCAATTTGCTCATGCAGGGAGGCAGACATTTTATGAGAATCAGAGGGAACAATCCATGTATATGAGTTAGACCATGACCTACAACATATGGCAGTATTAAGGTTAAATTTGTGACTCATGACTTCTCTCAGAAGAAAGGATTATCTATGACAAGATCCTTACTTCCATCAGGATCTTTATCTTTCTTGTCGTAGTTTTTGTTTTGGAAACTTCACTAGATAGATGTTAAGACTGATTTTTTTTAACAGTGAAGTTGAGCAAGAGGCTATCCATGGGAAAGAATCCCATAGATTTATACAAGATACGAGAGCTTGGTATCAAAGTATTGATAGTCTCTCCATAGAGTCTTGGGTTCACCAAGAGTATTGCAGATCCCAATATTTATATAAAGATTGTACAAAATCATCCTGTTATCTTAGGATGATCTATTACTTACATGAAAGGAAATTTTTTGATAGCTCAAATTAAGAGGGAGCTCTTCAATAGAATTTGAAATGAAAGACTTGGGTCTTTTGCATTATTTTTCTGAGCTTAGAGGTGTGACAAAATCGAGATGAGATGTTTCTCTCACAAGAGAAAGTACGTAGTTTATATGCTCTACAGACTTGGCATGTTGGACTGTAAGTCATATCCACACCAATGATTTCTAAAATGAAAAATTTACAAGATCAAGCTACAGTTTCAGATTCGGAAGACCTCTTTGAGTCCTTGATGTATCTTATACATACCAGACCAGATATTTATCATGTAGTGAATGCTCTCATCTAGCTCATGTGCACTGAAGCATATTCATATGGTTGTTGTTAAACCTTTTCTGAGATATGTTTGAGAGACTATAGCCTATGGGCTTAGATATACTTTAGTGGAGGTGTAATGCTTCATGATTATGCATAGTCAGATTGGATGGGAATTACAGTGGACCGGAAGAGTACTTCCAGATATTGTTTTAACTTGGGTTCAACAATGTTCTCCTGGTCCAGTAGGAAACAAGTCTCCATAGCCCAGATCACTGTAGAGGCAGAATGCTTTGCTACAAGTGATGCCAATATAGAAGCAACGTGGCTTAGAAAGCCAATCTCAAATTTGTTCAGTGTTGAGTTGGAACCCACAATAATCCACTGTGATAAACAAAGATGTGTAAATCTCTTCGTGATTCCTGTTTTTCTATGACAAAACACATTGAGTTGAGATATCACTATGTTCGAGACATAATGCAGAAGAATATTCTCAATATTCAATATATTCCGATGGCGAAACAAAAAATAGATATTTTGACCAAGCCTCTGTCATTGACAAAGTATGTGTACTTTCGAGACAAGCTTGGTGTTGCTAAGAATGCCTCTCTTGCTGAGAGGGAGTGTTGAAATTAATGTAGTTGCAAGAGACATTCTCCTGAGAATGGAAAAGGCCCTAGCTGTAGACTAGGGACCCTAGCTGTAGACTAGGGCCCCTAGAACACTTCTGGGGTTTCTTGGTATGAGACCAAGCAGTGAGAGCCATGGAAAAAGACCCTTGTGAGGTCCCCCAGTAGATGACTAGGGTTCTTGGTCTAGAACCAAGCAGAAGACCCTTGTGAGGCCCCCCAGTAGATGACTGGGGTTCTTGGTCTAGAATCAAGCAGAAAGACCCTTGTGAGGGCCTCCAGTAGATGAATGCGGTTCTTGGTCTAGAACCAAGCAACAAGACCCTTGTGAGTGTTAATGTTTATGCCATT
>JASDQU010191403.1:0-14687 GCA_032191745.1 Picea mariana
TTGATTAGAATTAATAATATTAATTAAATATTTATTTATTAATTAATTGTTTATAACTTTTTATTAATTAACCTAGTTTCCACAACATCGCAAGTGCGACCAATATTTCACCAACATCGCAAGTGAGAAAAAAAAATTATGTCGCCGTAAGAGAGACGTCCTCTGAAATTCATCGCAAGAGAGACATATTTTAGTAGTACGTTGCAAGAGCGACATTATCGGGCAATATGGAGAAAACAAATTAAAAATTCCTCTTTTTTTCGACAGTATGGCCAATTTTGTCCATTACATTGCAAATATAACGTCGCAATTTTTCCAATTTGTACTAGTGTGTGCATGCTCCAAAACCACTTCCCATGCCCTAAATGGAATCTTTGAGATACAAGTATCATATGGCATCCATTACAACATTTAACATAGAAATTATTTTTTGGTGGACATGGTTTAGGGTCAGTGGTTGGTAGTTAGGGATTGAGTGGTTAGGGGGTTTTAGGGGTTAAGGGGGTTATATATAAATATATAACACATATTACTTTTGAATTTAAATATAAATTTTATTACAAAAAACTAACACCTAAAAAATAAAAAATAAACAAAAATAAACAAAAATATAAAAGAAAAACTCAAAGATTAAAAACACACTATAGATCCAAACACCTGATCAAATAAACCCACTCCATAACACATTGATCATTACATTGATCCACCCCACCTACCACTATGGAGAGTGTGTAGAGGAGAAATCCACTGACATTTTCATTAGATCAACCCCCTCTATAAGTAAGGAGAGTGCGCAGAGAAACACACCTATACAAGGAGAGACTGACCCACCTATGCGCCCAAGGAGGGATCAACCCAATAATGTCTTCATTATGTAGCCTTCTTTTTTATGCAAATAGAGAATGTCGATTGTGTAGTTGTTTGTTAAATGTGAAATGGTTTGTAATTCTTGTCTTTGAGTTCAATTCACATCAAGTTTACCCTATCATTCAATTCTAAGTTTAGGTTCAATACCCTATACAATGCATCTTTTTGCCATATTTTTGTACTCGTAATAGAGAAAAAATAGGGTCTTAAATTAAAATTCAATAGACATGATCGGACCAAAAATATAGATCCAATATCGAGAGTCCCAATTTATTTTTGTTGGTGAAAGTGCATGTTGTATAAACATGGGTCGGAGGTCTAAATTATAAACTATTGCATTAATGGATGATAATGTGTCATATCCTTATTCATTTTAGTACATAGGGGTGGTATTATCAAACCACTTTAGCTCACCCCCAAAATGAATGAATTGATGACATATGGCATGGTCATGTAAGACAAATCAAAAAGAGGTCGCGTCTATGTAATTCAAATGTTAAAAAAAAAAAAAAAACTGAAGCTAAATGCACATGGTAAACTCTGTTACGAGTACAATAGACTCCAGTAAACGCAATCAAAATCTCCTTCGAAAACAAGTTTGGGTATTTTTCTTGTTACCTTATTTCAAATCTGTTCTTATTTTTTTAAATAAGGATAGAGAGAGAAAGGTAGCCATTCTAGTTAGCTATCAACATCTGATGAAAATTTCTAATTGACCATGATTGTGAAATTTTTGAAATCATTCTATCACAGTTTTATTCTCACGAGTTAAGTAAGTTATCCTATGATATATTTAGTGATTTGCATGATTATTTCCATATTTGGGAGCTGAACATGGGTAAATTCATAATTCCCCAAACCTATATTTTTAACAAAAGGGTCATGGTATCTTAAAATGGGTCCATTATATTCTATATCAATGTTGATTCTAATACAAAAAAGTTCTATTTCTGAAAACCTTAACTCTAAGACTTGTAATTAGTTAAAGGATTTGGGTGTCGATGTTTGTACTTCTATATTGATGGATTCCACAAAGGTATTAAAAAAGAATAATTTGGTTTGGTATAAATGTAGTTCAATTTATAGCATTACTTAAACCTTCATGAAAATATATAAGGAATTAGTTGAAATGGCACTACCTTCATGTTGGGAAAAAAAATTGAAATTTTGTTCAATGGGAAGAATATGAAGATATGTTAATAAAAGCAAGGGATAATATAACTAAATTTAAATTTATGTATCATTTTTTGAAAGTTCAAACTATTTTTTGCATGTTAATAGATGATTTTCACTTATTATGGAAAATCAAAACCTTGTTTCCTAAATTTCATTATTTGATATATATATATAGAGAGCTTGATATAGATTCCAGAAAAATCATTAAAGCTTGAAGAAAATATGCCCAGAACTAGCCAAGATCATACCTTATTAGGAAATTTTACCAAATGTACTATGTTCTATACTTTGTTTTATGCATTCCTCTACTCTATTCTATACATGACTATACTATGTTCTATAAGGGAAATGCAAATAGTGACATGGTTTTAAAAACAAATATTCAGTTGCTGGTATTTCATCATCACTTTCCCTTCTTGGCTTTATGGTTCATCACTATAATGGCATAAAGAGAATTCAGAGAATAAAGAGTGACATTTTTATGGAATAAAGAATGACATATTAGGATTTTTATGCAATAAACAATGACATTTTTTTTTCTTTGATGAAAATATAATATATATGAGATTTTTCAACAGAGGTATGCCTTTAGAAAAATTATGCACATATGAATGGTGTTCATAGGAGGATGAATGAAAATGGAAGTTGATACATTGTATAAGATGGATGTTCACACCATCACTTCAAACACAGAGGAGAATAAAGAAATATGTACATTTTTTATGGAAGATATACAACAATATGGGGTAAGTGCCATCTTTTTAAAAATTTGTTTATCACATATATAATATTTTTGCTACCTTCTTATGAATGAATCATCATATGGATGAATATTATGAATGAACCATCATATGGATGAATATTTTTTTTTTTCTACCTTCTTATGGATGAATGTCATATGTTTTGTATGTACAAAAGAACATATCTGTGCACACACTCTTTCTTTAATTTACCTTTAAATTTTTATTTATTTTTATTTTAAATGCATGAACCTTACCATGCCACTTTCAATTATTTTCTAGTAGATAGATTGGGTATGGGGAATTGAGAGTGATGTGGGGAGAGAAATGAGATTCCAAATTAAAGTGGTTGGACCTGTTCAATAGAGAATAAATAATGATTGAAATCGAGGGAAGCTCATTCAAGTATTTCATTTTAGTCTTTCTAGTGTCCCATACATGTTTATATGTCTATTTATTTATTTAATTATTATTCAGTCATATAAACTTTTATTTTATCATGATTATTTTTGCAAGTCTTCTCAATTGAAATAAACTAACAACTATGCTATGTGTGATGTGGTTGTACAATCTCCTTCCTCATTAAGCTCATGGATACAGGTAGTTAGTACTCATTTTCCCACTTTAGTTAGTGTGTGTGAAAAGTTGCTAAATATTCATGTATATTTCAACACTTTGCTAAATTATAGGCACAAATCACCCTAGTATACAATATTTAGGGTTTACAAAAAATATGTATAACTTGTAACTTGTAAATTACCAACACTATACATGGATTTTTCTTTCTAGGGCATGCATTTTTCAACATGCCTTGTTTTAATGATTTTTTTTGCATTTACAAGGAAGCTTTAAGCATGTACACACACTAGAGGGTTATATGTTTCAAAATGCATATTTAAACTATGAATATATGTAAAATGATAAAATCGAGATTCCACACTTTTAACCACTCAATTGGAAGGTCATATGAGTCTTAGGCGTGCATTTTATAGTAAGATGGTATTACCCTGCATTTTACAAAAGCTTTTGAATCTTGGTTTGAGGTATAAGTCCTTAGTATTTTTAAAATCCACTCCATATGAAACATATAGATTTGGAATTTTATTAAATTCACCATAAATCTTATATCACTAAATTTGGATCTATATGGAAGCATGGTCAAGAATTTCAATTAGGTCACTATCTACTATTTTTGTCTCTCAATTTTCAAGGTATACTTTGCCTCTTTTACACAACAACCACTTTTGTGTTTGAAAATGAAAATATAAATATGTAGAAAGGTGTAAAATTATATAAGACACCCTCAGAAACTTGAATCACTCAAATTGCAGGTGTTTAAATACTTGGGCATTCATTTTTGTGAAGTCTGAAATGCATTTTTGCACAAATAAAAAAATGACAGTTTAAAAGGAAAATAAGTATTTTTCTCATTCAGATATTTCATTTTAGTCTTTCTATAGTCTCGTACATGTTGATATGTGATGCAAGCGCGCTCCTCAGGGCATGTCCGCTCACAGGATCTTCTCCTTCCTCGACCCGAAGAACACTAACCAGCCCTTTTATTTCTCTATCGTGAAATCTTCACCCACAAAACTCTTCGCGCGATCCCCCTCTTTACTTATCGGGGAATCGAACTTTGCGGTATCGCGAGGTCAATGGTCGAGCGCTGGTGTTTTGGATCGCTGAACCCCGATGCAAGTCAACGCTGACCCCTCCTTTGCCTATCGGGACTTCTCCTATCGCGATTTCGCCACTCGCGATATCAAGCAATTCACTTTACTGACTACCGACTCACAAGATGTCGAAACTCCGATGAGCTCGCTTTCTTTGACTTTTCAATGATCCCTTATCCCGTCGATACTTCAGACTTTGTGGGATTGTGAATCCTATTGTCAATATTTCGGGACTTCTAGCCACGAAACTCCAATAGCTCGTGCCACCTGTCCTCCACTAACTTCGCTGTGGGCCACGCTTTCCTTTAGCTGTCGGGATATCGCATTTCGTGATTCCAAATTACAAGAGTATCATTTCCTCGAAGCCTCCGATACTCTAAACCTCGACTTCTTCAGATCTTCTAACACACATCCCTCTCGAGATCCACGGCTATGATCCCCTCATTGTTTCAGAACCCAAAAGGTCTCGGGCTCTTGACTTTTGAAACCCCGATATACCAATGACTTCTGGTTCCTGCCACTTGTCCCAACAGATGGACGGCTCTGAGATCGTCAGGGTATCGCATTTCCTCTTGCTATATTCATGGGACTTCAACCCAAAAAACCCTGATGCACGATGTACGTGTAGATATAATGGCCTTGACCGACTTGGATCAACGACTCTCCTCCTCCTGAGATTTTACCCTTTAGGAAATATGACATCGTATCTCCCTTACACCTCCGTAAGATCCCATGACCCACGGAGATTCACAGTTTCTCCTCAGAGAATAACGACCGCCTATCTTTCCCGATGAATTCTTGTGAAATGAACCAAGTATTCCTCAACGAGGACTTATCCACCTGAGTGCACACTTGCAATGCCTCTTATGAACTCCCAATCATGACTTCCCTGCACAGTTCTTCAGCAAAATTTGAAGGCCTATCCTTATTGAGCTTTCTCACCACTCTGAGTCTTAGAGAAGATTTTGGTTTGCGTGCACTCCTTGAGGAAACCTTCAGATACCTTCAAATATCTGAGAATTCTTCGACTCTGCGCACACCTGCAACAACAATCCTTCAATGCTCTACTCAGATTCACAAACTGAGACTTTGCTTAGCCTGCGCACTCCTTGCACGGCTCCTATAACCCAATTTCACTTCTGGGTGAACGAGAACAAAAGTTAAACTATATGAGCCTTCTGTCAATGCACTCCTTGCGGACGAATTCAACTGCACTCCTTGCAGGAATCCTTGCTCAGATAGAGAAACAATTGAAACTCATTTCTTCTCCTTCCTTTCTCAGATTTCAAACAATCAACAAGAAATCATTCATACATAGCATGTAAAACAAATGCATAATCAAGAAGTAAATACTCATGAGCATAGCATTCAGCACACATACACAGAGAACAAACATAAAACCATGGAGTTGAATCAACTTCATCTATTAATTCAAGCTCTGTACATGGGTGTTCTTCCACAGCTCTCTGCTTCTCTTCTTTTCAATGCTCAGAATTATTTTACAATGCACAATGAGGGTGTCTATATCCCGTTTCCCTCTTTTTTTCTAAAATAGTCTAATCTAATATTAAAATCCTATCTACCTGCATTAACTATATTAAATGATGTCTATCTACTAAGGACAAGAGCGTATGGCTCAAGGTCCCGATTACATTTACAAGTGCACTTCATTAAATTTCCTCATTAATGTTCGTGCAACGGTTTCAAGGTGTTTTCAAAAATTTGTGCTGGCTTGTCCAGCTGTCCACTTACATTCCGCGCTGGCTCACTTGAACTGGGAGATGCTCCTGCATCAATATATCTATTTATTTATTTAATTATTATCCATTCATATAACCTTTTATTCTCTCATGATGATTTCTACAGGTCTTCATAATGGAAATGCAACTAACAACTAGATTATGTTTGTCGTGGTTGTACAAGCTCATGCCTTATCAATCTCAAGGAAGCAACTATTTAGTACTCATTTTTTCACTTCAGTTAGTGTGTGTGCACAATTTCCAAATACTCATGTATATTTAAACCCTTTACTAAAATCTAAGCACAAATCACCCTAGTATATAGTGTTTAGGGTTTACAAAAAATATGTATAACTTGTAACTTGTAAATTAACAACACCATACATGGATTTTTCTTCCTAGGGAGTGCATTTTTCATCATGCCCTAGTTTCATGCATTGGATTTTTCTTCCTAGGGAGTGCATTTTTCATCATGCCCTAGTTTCATGCATTTTATGCATTTTTTTGCATTTACAAGGAAACTTTTAGGATTTATGCAAACTAGATGGTTTTAGGTTTCAAAATGCAGATTTAAAGTACAAATAGATGTAAAATGAAAAAATTCAAAACTCCAAAATTTGAACTACTAAATTTGGAGGTAATATGAGTCTTAGGCATGCATTTTATAGTAAGACGATGTTACCCTACATTTTACAAAAGGTCTTGAATCTTGGTTCAAGGTAGAATTCCTTAGTATTTTTAAAATGCACTCCAAAAGAAATATATAGTTTTGGAATGTTATTAACTTCACCTGAAATCTTATATAACTAAATTTTGTGCTATATAGAAGCATGGGCGTGCATTTCCATTATGTCACTTTCTACTGTTTTGGTCTCTCAATTTTCAAAGTAGAATTTTCCTCTTTTACACAACATCCACTTTTATGTTTGCAAATGAAAATATAAATAACTATACATGTGTAAAATTATCTAAGACGCCCCTAGAAAATTGAATCACTCAAATTGTAGGTGTTTAAATACATGGGCTTGCATTTTTGCACAAATGTGGAAATTGCAGTTTAAAAGGAAAAAATGTATTTATTAAGTGTGAATGTTCATTTTTAGATGTGGAGGCTCTAACAAGCTTGAATTAGGGTTTTAAACAACAATAAAAACCCTAATCCTAATCATCTATATAATATTATATCAAGAACATTATCATATACTTATAGTTCAACCTATTTGATTTCTTAATCTAACCTATGTCTAATGCAGCGTTCAACAAAAAATTGATTTTTTTTTTTACTTTATTATACAAGAGTCACACATTTGGTTGCCTAGTTCCCACCTGTCCATCATGACTCCAACATAATTGGAGCTCTCATGCATCACCACTCAAATCGAAATTTTTCACTATGCTGTCAGTGATCCGATGAATATACTGTGGTATATCATTGGATCTCCAATGCACTACACCATCTAGAGCATCTCCACTCCAATGTAGTCGGTCAACCTTAAGGTCGCACTTTCGATGAAATCTGCGTTGGATTTTCGATGGTAATTAAGTGCACCTATGTCAAACTGACATTGAAAGTCATCGGTACAATGAAAGTGACTTGGATGATGACAATTTCTTCAAAAATGACACATTTTATCCCAAGGGATTGTGTTAATGACAGTTCTATGAGTGTCTCACTTGTGACGATCTAATTCAAAAAAATGTAGTTTGGTGAACTCTCTCCACACCTGACATGTGGTCATTCTTTCCATTTTGTTTTCGACAAACAGGTTCAGAAATCAGGCGTGTGATGAAAGGAGTTCGACTAATAGCTTGATTTTATTTTTTTGGAAACCAGATGGGAGTCCATCGGAGGGGTGTTGAAAGGTCGTAGAAAAATGCACCAAATGTACTAGTGAGACTATAGAGTATGAACCTTTTGAGATATTAGGGAAACTATGAAATAACACCTATAGACTTATTCCACCCCCATACATGCACATTTACACAGTAGTGAATGAGTAGAATCTCAAACTCTACCAGCCTTCCATGCTAGATTAGAAGGAGGAGAATGTCCTAGTTTACATAGATTACTTAACACCATATTCTCAGGAAAAGTTGGAAGAGGAGACATTTTTGCAGAAGTGGTCTGGAACTACAATATGGGGAAGCATGACCTTTGGAATATTGAGTTGAAAGGACAAATTCCAGGAAAAGGAAGGTGGTACTGCAGGGGGAAGGTAGATGAATTTTGTTTTGACCTCATTCAATAAAGATTTTATGGGCCAAAATCATCCCTAAATGGGGAGGTATGATCTAGATTGGATCATTATATTTTTTTTCATTTATCTCAATGATTTAAGAGTGGAAAAATTAGAGGAATCATCTTGCAACATAACTTTAATGGTAGGTCCTAGTTTGGGAAATTGGGGTTCATAATGTTTCAAATCCATTTTTAGGAATTAAATGGCAATTTTTGTGGGTTTCCTTGGCCATAACTAGTGCCCACACCATCCATAGTGTTCTACACTCTGATACTTTTCCAATGGTGCATCAAATGCCTCAATCAAAGCTAGTATGAAAAAGTTATGTCTCTCACAAGTGACCTACCTTGTTGACCACCATGGTATGAGTGGATGCCACGTAACCCCCCTCTTACTCAAGCATATGGGTCTAGCCACGTAGGAAATTTAGAGAATATTCTATAAGTTTCTTGAACCTTATCACTAATTGAACATTGAGGAAGTCAAAACCCTACCTCTAGATGGCTATAGGGATATGTTAACACTTGGGCCACTAGGAGGAGAAGTGATTCCATTCTTTAGAATTTTATTTGTTCTATACTTAAGTAGAGCACCTAGGAGTGGTATTTTGAGAGCATAACAGAGGAGGCAAGATTTTGTAGCAGCCATGCAGGACACAGTTTCAAAGGAAAATCCAGATATATTTCCTTTTTATTTGTACTTTCATTTGAAGAAAAGAGAGCAGAGTGACCTCATCTTCTAGCAAGGTTTTCCCCCATACTAGGTTTCCCAGGTTGTATCTTGTGTTTATTTGTGGATGGTGTGTGAGTATTTATGTATGTTATCTATTTTTCTCATTTCATCTATTTCATACATTTTAAGCAGAAAAACTAGTAATAAAAGAATCTAAGATATAAAGGAAATTAACATTCATGGTAAATATTTTAGTATTTTATTAGATCTTTAGTGATGATATCTCTAGTGGAATGTCCATGGAAATTTACGGATCAATAAATATCAACAATTTTGTCTTCCTTGTCAGTTAACTTCACTAAAATAAAATGGGCATCCTTTGTAAGCTTATCAACCACTATCGTGATAGAATCATTCTACTTCATTTTTATGGGAAGTTTGGTAATAAAATCTATTGAAACAAATTTACATTTCCTCTCAAGAATGGGAAATGGATGTAGCAATCTAGATAGATGTCTATGTTCACCCTTTATCTTTGGACATTCAATGCATATGCATATATATTCAACTACATATTTATCCATTCCTAGCCCAAAATATTGGATCCTTGTGGTTTCAATTGTCTTTTGGTATCCCAGGTTCCCAACATAAGGAACATTATTCATTTCTTTTGATACCAAATTTCTTAATTTAGGAAAATTGGGAACATAATAATTGTTTCCATACAAAAGGATATGGTCCTATTTCAGATTATAGTCTTTATAATTCTATTATAACTTGAATTTCTATATGCTTTCCTTAATTTTCAAATAAAGCTAGTCTAATTTTACAGCCTCTAAAATTTTGTTTTTAAAATCTTTCTTGTAAATGATTCTGGTTGTAGCATGCATCTCATGCACTCTCATGTTGAGTGCATCAACTACTTTGTTTTATTTATATTTATTATTATTTATATTAAAGTCTTACTCACTCAAAAATTAAATCCGTCTAATTCGATGGAATTTAACTCGCTACTCAAAAAAATATTTCAAACCACTATGGTCTATCCTCAACTCAAAAAAAATCCCATGATGTTATAACCCTAAATTGCTCCATACATGCATACCTAGCATTTGGCCCTCTTACTTGCTATTTTTGCCAAGCCATCACTGAGAAACCCTTCTTCAAAACATTATTTTTGAAGATGTGCCTCCCCTGCACCACTACTTCCTGCGTACACACGCTTTTTGCACCACTAAATACTGCATATGTATGCTAGATGCATCACTATAACCCGCATATACTCACAAAATTTGCAAGGAATTCGTTGAGATTACGGGCTATTGGGTAGTTTCCCAACTATCCCACCACCTATAGCCCATCACCCAACCAAATAACCATCCTTTTTTAATATAAAAGGAGGTGTTGGGGTCTCATTCCAAAGCCAAGTATAAGAATAGTGAAACTCTTCCCGTTTCACATCCCCTCCTTGCCCCAAGAAATTGCAGCCACCTTGTGAGATTTGCATCAAAATTTCCCATTTTTTCCTTTTTCCTCCATCATAAGCCTATTCCATTTCCCTAGAGAGAGGTTGAGATGAGAAAGATACATGGAAGCGCAGTTGGATCTTGGTGAAGAGGAGCCCAGACCAGGTTAGTGGAGCAGTTGCTAACCTTTGTTGTAAGTAAACATTGTGATATCAATAAAAGGAATACTTTTTATGTCCCAAAATATGATGTTTCAAATGTTTGTATTTGATTTATACTTTACTCTAACATCTAACCCATGATTTATATATGAGATGCATGTTTGTAGTTTCCTGTTTACCTATTTTTGAATGCAGGTCAGCCTTGGGAGGAAGCTTGCATTCAACAGAGCTATCGAACGCGAGAGGATCAACACCAGACGTGGAGTAAAAGGTAAAGTTACCCAATATTTTCACTTTGTCTTTCATATATGAATGTGGGGTATGTTCAGGGTAGTTAGAAAAGTAGGATAATTTTAGACGGTTAGATATGCCTACATGTTGAACCCTAGTGTAGTCCATAGGGGGGTTTTCCTGCTATAGCGGAGATGAAAACCATATTGGGGAAGAATCTAGGGTTTTAGGGGATATTGTTTGGGTGTTTAATTGGTTTTATTACCTTTTTTGAGTTTTTGCAAGTTTGTTGAGTCTTTAAGGGATTCTAGTCATCTGTTGGTATCATACGAGTTCTCCCTTCCCTATCAGTCTGTCTGTTTGTTTTCTTTTTTTGAGAAGTTCCAGAGGTGTACGTGGCCTATAGTGGGTCTGCATGCATACATACACACCCTGCTCTATAGACATCCCACGTACATACGTAGGATGCTTAAGTGTCAGTAGTGTGCCTTTGTCAAGAAATGTTTTCTTTAAGAAGAGGCAATCAACCTCTTTCTTGATTGAAGTCATACTTCTCATGGTTTATTGATCAAGTACAATGTCTCTGTTGTTACAATCATAACCTCAATTTGACGTCAATTTTCTTATCTTTTCAAAATATTTCTTGTGTTTTCTTTGAAAGGGCTTTAGACGAATCTATGAGTCTTTGATTGGCTTGTTTGGTGTCTCTAGTGACCCCCTGCGATCCAGAGTGGGACAGAAGTCAGTTTATGTCTTGTCTTGTTTCTTACTTTTCCCCTTTCATTTGATTTAAATAAAAGAAAAAAAAAATATTTCGAGTTTTCTTGTTTGAAGCATTTCAAAAAAAAAAAAAAAATTATTTCTTTTTTTGGTTAAGTAGTTAGGTTGATTATTTTGCTTGTTAGGAAAAAAAATTATTTTCTTTAAGTACTTTACTGATTTCTTAGAACATTAAGTAGCTCATGGTTGAGCTAAATTTCATTTTAGGTTTTCCTTTAAAAGATCTTAGAAAAAGTATTTATGAAAATTTGGTTAAAGAGTTAGTTGAAAATTTTTACTTGTCAAATATAAACAATTTTTCTTTCAGTTTGTTTATTTCTCCTTCGTATCTCAAAACACGCCACTATTTTCATTACCATTTCCTTGAATTAAGACAAGCCACTTAAAATTAATTCTAATTTAAAACCAACTAGACTTTATGTTTGTAGGGTCAATCAACTAGTCTAGGCTAGAGCCTTGATTTAGGTTGGAGAGGAAACTCTTCAAGGCTTACAAACAATCATTGGAGTCAATGATAGGGAGTGTAAAAAGTCCAGTAAACATGAAATTTATCTAGGAACCCCCTCTAACACAGGGGCTAAACACGAGGTTTCTTGTGGAAAAGTAGAGGAGATAACCCCTCCAAATACGAACCAAGCGTAGTGGGGAATGCATATAGAAGACTTGTCATGGGATAATGTCGGTTGCATTTTCCACATAGCTTCGTGGATCTTGAATCCGTTCGAGGTCCTCATTTGTCTTTTGGACCACTTTCTTTCAATTCCCTCGATAGGTTTCAGTCTTGATACCCTTCTCATTGCGCTCCACCTAACTATCGACTGTACCCTCCTGGTGATTGTTTGCGAGCTCACAACCTAGTTTCCTTTATTCTAGAGACTTACACAGGTGACTGCGGGAGTATATCGTGGTACATAGGGCAGACGTTGGGCCATTCTTTGCAGAGTGTAACTAGAGGGTGCTTCCGTATTCAAGTTGCACTTGCACTGGTAAGTTTCTCTAGTGTTGGCTGGTGTAACTATTCTTCCAACTAGTTAGTGGTTTGCTTGCTTTATCTCATAGGAACTTTTCTAGTGTGTGTTGGTTGTCAATGTTGGTAAAAGACTTACAATGTCACTAATCTTTTCACAAAGTGGAATATCAAGAGATCCGTCAGTCGCAAAGGCTTCAGGGTCTACCTCCGGTTACATTGGAGCCACCACCGCCACTGTTACGGTGAAGACTTGAGTAGCAAGGGTCATTTGAGGTGACCGAGCCACATGAAACTATGCTCGAGCCATCCCTAAGAACAGAACACTTGAATCCAGAGGAACCAACTATTTCTAACCTTGGATCGAAAGTCTCAATAATTTTAACCTCTGATCAGTGACTTGTTGGCACCACTTTTGATACAACTTGCCCCTCCAAGGGTAACACATCATGAGCGTTAGATAGTCCTGCAAGCAGCGATGGAAGAAAATGCTACTACTTTGTCAAGGAGTCCTCACACTCCCTCAATGGCTGTCACCACTAGGGGAATTACGCTTCCTAACTCACCTTCACCGGTCTCGACCACCTCTACTTCGAGCAGTGGTCTGATTCCATCTATGGTGGAGATCACTGCTTTGTTCACACAGAGTGCGACGGGCCCTCCATTTTCATACATGATGTATGGCTTTGATACGAACTATGTCCTCTCCTACTCCACCCTACAGACCATGGGTCTAGGGGAAGAGAGCTCAAACGCTCCTTTGCAAGGGTCCATGGGGGGCACCTCAATCCCTTATAATGTGGAGGTCATATACCTCCTTCATCCCCCTCACTCGATGGTGCTCCCTAACAACCCTTTGGGTCGAACATGAACTACAAGTTGTTTGGAGTAGGAAGTGTAGGACCTTCTTCCTACACCACATTGGTGGGTTCAATGTTGTTCTCTTTGTTTAGTGCGTTTGGAAAAAAACACTTTCTTGTCATCTATCGTCTCAGTTGGGGGAAACCTAGGTTTTGGACAATAGAATCTTGTGCAAGGCACTATTGATACATAGGGGGGAAACACATGAGTCTTCTCCTCACAAGGACTCTAGAATCTATGGCAGGGATCAGTTCCCTCGTTAGGAATTTTTACCAGGGGAAACCCCTTCCATGGCCAATGGAACCTTGGGCAAGGCTCAGTACCTACGCCCGTCGGATCGACAAGGGACAATCCTTTCCGGAATCTTTGGAACACAACATAGGGAGAAATCCCTGCCCATCCCTCAACGTCCATATACAGGAATCAATCGAGGATGTCCCAACAAACGTAGTATCCGTTCGCTGGCCAAGGCCATGGTATTTACCAGAACCCTGGTTAGCAGCCCAATGTTTCCTAACAGCCTGGTGCTAGCCAAACTTCGGGCTCCTTTCTTTCTGTACATAGCCAACAGCCCAAACTACCATTTTTGGAAAAGTTACATTTACTAGACTTGTCAAGGTTGTTAAACGACCCAATCTGTCACGATCCGTGTTGGCCTCCCATGTCGACTAAGTTTCCCTCAGACATTCTGAAGTTCGAAGGTAAGCCTATAGAAGATCCAGGTGATCATGTGACCACTTTTCACCTATGGTATTTGTCGAAATGACTACGAGACAACTCCTTACAATTGAGCCTATTTCAATGCACTCTTATCGAGAGTGTTGTAAAATGTTACATCGAGCTCGACCGCTCAAGATACTCTTAATTTAGGGATTTGGAAATGGTTTTCCTAAACCATTTTCTACTACCTGTGAGATACGATGCCGGAACTGAATTGTTGGCCAACTTTGAGAAAACAAAGGCCGATTATATCTCAGATCACATCTGAGAATGGTGGCATCGAAAGAGTTTGATAAAAGTATTGGTCCCTCCAACTTTCCTACTGGAGTGGTTCCTTAAGTCTTTGGTACCTCAATTATCCAAGGACGTTGCAACTTAGCAAGTGTTTTCCGAG
>JASDQU010191404.1:392-20102 GCA_032191745.1 Picea mariana
CCAAAGTTAGAGTTTCTCCATTCTTGATTCACCTTCCTTGTGTCCTCATCAAGAATTTCATGGGATACATTTTCACTTTTAGGTGTCCTCTTTATTATGAAATTTTTCAATCCTTCCATGATCTCCTCTTTTAAACCATCCATCTTAGTATTTATTGCCTCCAACTTAGCTTCCATCTCTTGTAGTTTATCTTTTGTTACTGTCTTCTTTTGTAAATCATTTATGTCCCTACGCATTTCTTCACCTTCATCAAGAGTCCAATTAGGATTTTCTAGAGGCTTATTTTGTGTAGAAGTTCCCTTTTTGGGTGGCATGTTGGGCAAGTATCACTTTTGAACCTTGATTTTGAGGTGGTTCTTCTATACAATATTTCTTCTGCTGTATCTCTAAAGTTTCGGCCCTTCTGGGTATGTAAATTTCTTTTTTGTAGTTCTCTGATATTTCTTCTTTGCAATGCCACAGGTCTGATCAAAATTGTATGTGCCAAGTGGAATTTATAGTAACTTCCCCACAACTTGTTGATTTTTTTCCTTTCCAGGAGATCTCACTTGTATAGCATGCCCTGCACAAAATAAATGATATTAAATTCTGTAACTTGTACCAGAAATAGTATAGACTATCCACTATCCAATGAAACCAATCTCACTCAATTTGGATACTCTAGGAAGAAGTTATGATTGTTTTACCTGGAACACCTTCTTGAGACTAGTCAATAGGACTAGTCAGATACCCTATCTTCCACAGGGTGTATCTACAAATTTAAGATGAAGCAGAAGCTGAAAGTTTTACCAAAGATACCTTACTAATTTCTGTGAATATCTTGCATATTTTAGGGTCTGAAACATTACATAAAAATTTTCATAGTGAAAATTCCACAATGACTCAGTTTAGGATGATTCCAGAACCCTAACTTGCACAGGGTGTATCTTCGAAATTATAAGGCCTCAGGAGCTGAAATTTTAACCCAACATACATTGATCTGTTTAATAATTATTCTCCAAGCCATTCCTTCTGAAACATTGTAGAACAAAATTTATAGTGAAAATTCCAAGGTGTCTTACATGTAGCAGCGAAACCCCAAGACCTTGAGCTCTGATACCATATGTTAAGAACCAAATATCAATATAGCATAGAAAAACCTCAGAATAAGTACTCAACGCCTTGAAAAAGAGAGAAACTCATATAATAATCCCCTTCAAGGGGGAAACCTCCTTATGCCCACATAAATGTACAATTACAAGATGATACAAAAATGAAAATGTCTCCTTGGTATATATATGAGACTAGGAGGTATACTTACAACTAATGGACTAAAGTCGACATAAATAAAATAACATTACTAATATAATATGCCATAATTAAGGGGTAATGTTCCACTATTTATGGCTTAACATTAAGTATGAGGGGTTTTACCAATGTATGCATAATCATTCAACCAAAATCTGCTCTTTACTTCAAGGAGAAAAATTACAAATTTTGCTTTTTAAAATCTCAAATGGATGAAGAAATGGCAAGAAGAAGTGGGAGACAACCAATTATTTATAAGACAACAGTGAAAGAAAATAACAAATTCAAGTATGCTTCAGGAGAAACGTTGTAACAACTATGTAAGCTTGATTGTTATTGACTAACAATGCTTCTTGAATTGTAGAAAATGAAGAATTTGGAAAGAATGTTGGATAAGGTTGTAGCCATTCATTTCTTCTATATTGTTTTATCTTGAGTATTAATTGTTATCCTATTAACAACCTTATCTTAGTGTCCAATTGTGGCCCCACTTTGTACTATATGTACACTTGGGTAATACCAAAATATGTACAGTTGATAATTCCCCCTCTCTTTGGACTTCAATTTCACTGTGTTTGTATCATGTTAGGTTTTAAGTGGAATTCTATTCTATACTATTGATTTTATGAAACAAAAATATTTAGTATTTTATGTTCCTATTTACTAAAACCTGATGTTAGATTAGTGTTTATGCAACATGAAGTCTGCCCTCGCTTCATTTCACTTTTAGTCATTTACTTGTATTTTAAAAATTTGTGTGGTACAACTTGGCCATATAAGGTGCATGTACAGATTATTTAATTACTTGTGCACATGCAAATAAATTAATTATACACAATAAAAAACTTGTAATTATCTCTTGTATGGACATATTTTAAATTTAAATCATCTTAACTTGGAAAATATTTTAATTATTGTTTTAGTAAACTAGACATTAAAAAACAGTTTTCATTTATTTTTCATGCAAGCATCTGCTTAAAGAACTTCGGTCCTCATTATACATGAAGAAAATAATTGAGTGTTGCCCATTTTCTCCGTCGATGAATGAATTGTGCTAAGTGTTAAACATAACAAGCTAATTGTGATAATTGTTAGAAGAAACGAAGTAGGTGTATTATGAACTTAGTACACTTGGTTTGGCTTTGTGTGTGAGTGGAAACAATTATATTGTCGCACAGACACCAAGCCACCGAGAGACTTTGACAAGCCAAGTCTATTTCGTCTCAAGCATTTAGCTGTGGGGTCATGACACTTCCCATGTTGGTTCATTGTCCCCACCCCCCACTATTGCTATGGTTTATCCTTAACTCCCCACGACCTATTTTCCACCACCTACCACAAAGAATCCTACCATTGTTGGTGCTTGAACCCTAGTCGTCAGCCACCTCCAAATTACACTCCTCTCTACCACTACACCTTTTTTGGTTTGGGTTGTGGACAACTCAAGGGACACCCACCTTTTGATGTGGAGGTCACCTACTCTCCCCTCAATCAGTGTGGCAACCATGTAACAAGATACCAAATGACATTACCATGTGGATTTCCATATCATCTACCCTGCCACATGGCTTTACCTTTAATTTCCACAATATCAACTCTTCTCAAACTAGAGACACGTGACACAAGTAGGCACTGCCACCTTTATTTCACAATCAACTATCCAGTCAATGTTCTTTGTCCAATCAAACAGTTCCATGTGTCACTATCTGATTGACTTATTGACTGGACAGAGTCCCCTTGGGGAATTTAACTGTCTTTTTTAGAGGTGAAATTCAAATTGGCATAACTTCAGCATATGCACTTGGATTTGGGTGTTCTTTTTTTCAATGTGTACTTAAAGTGGTACAACTAGTTTCAATTTATTTTTCACTCTAATGCAATGAAATTTGATTCTTTTACAAACAAGTACGGCTTATCTTCTTTTTTGCAACTTTCCAGGGACAACTTCATCATACATACTCCTTTTTTAAAAGTAAATTTGGCTGATTTTTGAGATCTATGCATTGATATATATAGTATTTTAGTTAATTATGCATTTTGTTTTATGATTTTGAAAAATGACTTCTCACGAGGTTCGACTAATCGACGCAAATTATTATTCTTTGAAATCATATATAGAGGATCTATTTAGGAGTAAAGGGTTGTATCAAATCACTCTTAGGGTAGATGCAACACCATTGAACAAATAGAAGCATGCAAAATAGCTTGATCATAATCACGAAGCAAAGATCTTATTGACATGTCAATCTCAGAAGATTTGAAGTTTAATATTTAATCCCTTGACACATCGTAGAAAACATGGTTGAATTTTGAACAATTCATTGGGAAAAAAATTGATTCGTGCTCATCATCTTGAAAAGAAGCTCATCGATCTTGATCCAACATAATTTTCTCATATTGAAGACTACATCATGATATTCAAGCTCGTAAGACTTTATAACACAAAGCTCCTTTTGATATTTTTGTCTCTACATTTTATTCCATTAGAGATGCATTATGAGTAACTTATAAAATGCCAACTTTTGAATGTTTTTGAGAACAATTAGCACATGAGAAAGAGAAGCTCTTGCATATGGGTGTGTTTATATACTCCCTAAGAATAAAGCCTTGTTTTCTCACAATATCAAGGGCTCCCAACCATTCAATAAGTAGTTCAAAGGATCCAAACAACCCTCAACCACCAAGTTAACTATAGTGACTCCTTATCATCCAAAGACTCAATAGGGAACTAGGTCAGAGAAGAAGAATCCACTTAGGTGTGTTCCTTTTGTGGAAAACATGAGCATCATGATACATATTGTTGGAAGAATATGCAAGTGTTGGAAGCAACCATGAAGAAGCATAACATTTGGTTAGATTCCTCCTCCTCTTTTACTTCTTCTAAACCTCACTCTTTTTGCAATGGCATGCCAACCTAATTGTGAGTAGATTTTAGACTCAAGGGCCTCTCATCATATGGCCAACAATAGAGATTTTTTTCTCGGGTCTCGATGATTGTACAACCTAATAGGTTTTTATTGATGATAGTTCTCCTTTAGATGTTGTAGGATTAGGAGTGATAGATCTTCCCAGTGAGAAAATTAACAATGTATTCTATGTTTCTGATCTTTCATCTAATTTGCTTTTAATTTTTCAAAATACTCATTTAAGTGATGGAAAAAACGTTGAGCTTTTTCCTCATGATGTTGTAATTGAATATCTAAAGGATCCATCTATTGTAATAGCTTTAGGATGTGTTTATAATTCTTCAAGGTTGTACAAATTTTACAATTGAACCCTCATCCCCTATCATCGTCTTCATTGCTCATGCTAATGACTTGAGAAAAATTTGGCATAAGAAGTTTGATCATTTGAACAACCACTACTTGTAGAAACTCTTAAAGCACCAAATGGGGCATGGCCTACCCCCCTACTTCATGCAATAATAGTATTTTCCATGGTTGTGTCTTGGGTAAACATCATACAGATCCATTTCCATCTAGTCAATCATGGAAAACACAAGCACCACTTGAATTGGTTCACGGTGACATAAGTGGGCCATTCCTCACTCTTATCATTTTCAAGTGTGTTATCACAATATCTATCACCTTTGTGAAAAACCTTTCACAAGGGCCAAGACATGTGTAACATGGAAGTGTTACCACTCTCACCTTAACAATCACTTCTCTTGTTTTAGTGAAGGATGATATCCAACACAAGGGAGGCTTCCCTAGTCACCTCAAGGAATCCAATAGCAATATAAGATCAAGTCTACGCCCTCTTATGTTAGCTACACAAAAATACCACCACTAGATCATATTTGTATATGTGAAGTATCTAAGACAATTGATGGTGTTTAGCAAGTTAAATAGTTCAAAGAGATACCCCAAACACTACAAATTAAAGAAAACACTATGGTTATTGAAAAAATTGTATTAAAGATGATGATACTTTGGAAATATATCAAGTTATAACAACAACAATAAATCAACCCTCTAAACAAGTTAAGCATTCGATAAAATAGGGTCGAGAAATACAAGTTAAACTAGGGTTTTTCAAGTAGTTGATTGATGAAATATAAATGACACATAACAACCCACCATTATATGATTCACATCATTAAAACATATCATCACAACCTTTAATGTAATCAAAAAGAACAAAGTACTTATTACTTATCTTTTAAAGTCCACCACCTGGATGCAAAACTCAGATGTTCCACTCAGCTATAGACCTCACTACTCCATCTCTCTCAGCAATAAGTCCCCCCTGAGATGGGGCTTGTTGAAATATTGTAACTTTCAAAAATATTCTAATTATATTTGAGTTATTATTTTATAGATCAAATTCCCTTTTGTGGATTGATTATGTTGGGCCTTGTATAAGACCAAATCCCCTTTTGTGGATTGGTAAAACCATATTTATATGGTGGTATTTGTGAAGTTGGTCCCTAGGGTTTATAAAGTGGTTTTAATCTCTCTTGGAAGAATTTGACCCTACTAAGTGAAGATACATAACCCTAGTGCCTCTTCAACTAGTATTTATAAGTGAGGATGGTGCCTCACTTTTTCACCCATTCACTCACTCATCTAGTGCGCATATTTTGAACACATTTGCGGTTGCTGGAGGAAGGAGAAGAGAGGCGCATGCTCAGTCCTAGTTTATTCTTGGATTTTTGGTCTTAGTCTTGGCATTGTATTGGCAATCTATCATTGAGGCAGTTTTTCTAGGTTTTCTCCCCCATGAGGGTTTCCCAGGATGAAATGTTGTGTACCTTGTGTTTGTGTTTCTTTCAGTGATCCTCTTTATGTTTTTGTTTTGGAAATGCATTGCATGCTATATTAAATTGGAAATAACCTAATAACATCACTAAAACTTAACATGGTATTAGAGATTCACTATATAGAGCACCTTTCACTGGGTATCTAAAAATGTCACTGTACAAGGAAATTAGGTCTTTTTACAAAAGAGGAATTTCTGACCAAAACCTATCTAGGGAAGTGCACCCTACCCTAGCACATCCTTTGGAAACTTGAGCACACCTTTTCAGTGGCCAGACTCTCTGAAAAGTCAAACCCTAGTTTTTTATGGTACTAGGCAACCAAGAAACTGGAACCAATACCAGAAGTACCAGTCCAAAAGTGCGCAGGTCAAGTTTCAAGGGGTAAAACTTGGAATTTTTAGAAACGGTCAGCTCTAGCCAACTCGACTCAGCCTATCGCATCTCTTAGTAAGTTCAAATTCATTTTCTGGGCACTTTCATTTTTTGGTCATTTTCCTAGCTCTAGGTCAAGATGTCTGCAAGCACCAAGCTTGTTGACAAGTTAGAAGTGTGAAAGATTTATGTTCCTGGAAGTACAAAATTGGATTCATTCTTGAAGAGAATGACCTTTCAAAATTCATAAAAGAAAATGTACTAGAACCCGAAGAAGAAGCAGCCAAAGAGAAGTACAAGAAGGATATGATTAGGGCCAAAATAATAATTGCAGATTTTACTAATAAAAACTTGATACCTCAAGTGTCTTCTAAGAATAGTCCAAAGGATATGTTTGCTACCTTAACTAGAATCTATTAAGAAAATAACATCAACTGGAAGATGAATCTGAGAACCCAACTCAAGAATACAAAGATGCAGAAAGGATAAATGGTTCATGACTATTTCTCTGGGGTTTCTCAATTCAAGGAATAGTTAGAAGCAATTGGAGACAACTTAGATGAATATGAACTCATGATGACAACTCTTAATGGTCTCACAAGACCTTGGGATGCCTTGATCCAAAATATTTGTGCAAGAAAAGAGAAACTCCAATTTGACAGTTTATGGGAAGAATGTGTTCAAGAAGAAGAAAGAGCGGCCAAGAAAGAAGTCATCCTATTAAGAGATGAAGATCAAGCCCTAGATTCTCATGCTAAGGGTGGAAAGAAAAAGTATCATTTTCAAAAGGAGACCCACTTTCATAAAGAATCTCACTCTCCAAAGAGATTCCAGAAATATCATAAGGGTCAAAGAAAGGCAAAATATTTCTCCTCCTATCAATGTTACCATTGTGATAAGATGGGACACATTGCTAAGAATTGTCCTACCAGAAGGGAAGAATACAAGAGGATAAATAACAAAAGACATCATGCCCATGTAGATGAAGATGATGAGCCACCCAAGAAGATAACTAAGGAAGAGATTGAAGATTATGTTTTGTTTTCCGCCCTCTCAGGATTGATGAGACCTGGAGATGATACTTGGCTCATATATAGTGGTGCATCTAATCACATGCCAGGTCATAAAGATATTCTCTCTATCCTTATAGAAAAGGACTTCCCCCAGAAAGTTTCACTTGGAGATGATTATCAGTACCCTATCAAAGGAATGGGATAATCCACCTACAAACTTGATTCAGGAACTCTGATGAAAATGAAGGATGCACTCTATGTACCAGGTTTTAAAAAGAACTTACTTTCTTTTTCATTCCTAGATAAGAAAGGTTTTAGGTTTGCATTCATGGATGGTGAATTTTTTATGTGGCCTAAAGAAAAAACTATAGAATATGCAGTTGTTATTGGAACAAAAGAAGGCAGTTTGTACAAATTAAAAGGTCACTCAGATGTAGCCTTGACTCACTCTACTGAAAGTCCTTGTGAACTATGGCATAGAATACTAGCTCACATCAACTACAAAGCCTTACTATATATAATCAAGGTAGTTACAGGTTTACCATAATTAAAGGTTGATCATGAAGGTGTATGAAAGGGATGTGCACAAGGAAAGAACATAAAGAATGATTTCCCAAAGAGAGACAATAAAGCAGAATGAATCTTGGAACTTGTCCACTCAGATGTATGCGGTACAATGTCATCAACCTCTCTAAGAGGGTATGCATACTATGTATCCTTTATTGATGATTACTCTCGTAAGACTTGGGTTTATTTCTTGAAATCAAAAGATGAAGTACTTGGAAAGTTCAAGGAATTCAAATCCTTGGTAGAAAACCTCTCTGAAAGGAAAATCAAGATACTCAAGTCAGAAAATGGAGGAGAGTACACTTCAAATGATTTCAGAAGTTTTTATAGAGATGTCAGGATTAAGAGGGAGCTCACCACTCCCTATAATTCTCAACAAAATGGTATAGCAAAAAGAAATAATATAACAATTATGGAAGTAGTAAAGACTATGATTCACAATCAAGATCTTCCAATGCACTTATGGAATGAAGCAACAAGAACAATAGTACATGTCCAAAATAGATTATCCCATAGTGCACTTGGATTCAAAACTTCTGAAGAAATGTTCACGGAAAAGAAGCCAGAAGTAAAACATCTAAAAATATTTGGTTTTCCAGTAATTTTACACATTCCAAAAGAAAACAGAACTAAGTTGGATCCTTCATGAAAGAAGGGAATATTTGTTGGATACTGTGAGGTCTCTAAATCCTTCAGAATTTACATACCAGGTTACCATGATATTGAGATTAGTAGAGATGTGGCCTTTGATGAAGATGCAACACTCAAAAGATAAAGGAAATGCCAACTTGAAGAAGTATATGAAGAAGAACTTGTAGCTCCCAGAGTTACAGAACCCATGAAGGAAGTTACAATTAACCCTAATGATGAGATTCTAGAAGATCGTGATATGATAAAATCTCAAGAACCTCCTCATATGATGATCTTTAACAAGACAAAGCCAACTTGGGAAAGATAACTTATTCAATATGCAGAGAAGTATGGTGCCCCAGAAGGAACCATGAGACAAAGAAAGAAACCTAAACCATTCTCCAACAATATGGCCTTGAAGTGTGATCTCGTAGAAAAGGAACCTACTTGCTTTGAATAAGTCGTTCAGAAGAAAGAATGGATGGATTCCATGATAGAATAATACCAATCCATTATAAAGAATGATGTATGGGAAGTAGTTCCTAGACCAAAGAACAAATATGTGGTATCTTCCTAGTGGATACAAAATAAAACATGCAGTAGACGAAAGTATTGAAAAACATAAGGCAAGACGTGTGGCTCATGGATTTTCTCATAAGGAAGGTATCAACTATGAAGAAACATTTTCTCATGTAGTGAGATACACTTCTATCAGAACCATCATAGCTCTTGCAACCAAAATGAAGTGGAATTTACATCAGATGGATGTGAAACCAACTTTTCTAAATGGTGTTATTGAAGAAGAAGTGTATATAGAACAACCACAAGGGTTTGAAGTTGAAGATAGAAAGACTCATGTCTGCAAGTTGAAGATATCTTTGTATGAGTTGAAGCAAGCTCCTAGAGCTTGGTATGGTAGAATTGATAGTTTCCTAACGATCTTGGGATTTACCAAAAGTAAAGTTGATCCTAACATGTACTTCAAGGTTATGAATGATGAGCCAATTATATTGATACTATATGTGGATGACTTATTCTTAACAGGAGAATAAAATCTCATCACAGATTGCTAGAAGAAGCTCGTTGCATAGTTTGAGATGAAATACCTAGGCCCGATGCATGATTTCTTAGGTCTTGAAGTTTGGCAGAGCCTAGAGAAGATATTCCTTAACCAAGGGAAGTATGCAGTTGAAATACTGAAGAGATTTGACATGTTGGAATGTAAAGCCATGAACACAACCATGGAAACAAATTTGAAGCTCCTGGTTGATACTTCGTCAGAGTTGGATTATGCTACTCTATATAGACGTATCATTGGATCATTGATGTATCTAATGAATACAAGGCCAAATATATGCTTTGATGTGAACACCTTGAGTATGTATCTAGTGGAACCCAGACATTGTCACCTTGTAGCTGCAAAGCATGTGATGAGATACTTCAAAGGTACATTGGATTATGGTCATTGTTATACTGGAGATCATGAGTTCAGACTGTATGGTTATATTGATTTAGATTGGGCAGGAAGTGCTTCATATAGAAAGATGACTTCAGGATGTTGTTTCAGTTTGGGGTTATCCATGACTTCATGGAAAAGCAGGAAGTAATCCAGTATTGCTCTCACCAGGGAAGACAGTGGAAGAAGAGCCCAGGACCAGGACTGAGGAGCAGTAGCTGACTTTATCATTGTAAGGTATCATTATGAAGTTAATAAAAGATTTTTTTTTCCCATCCCGCCATATGAGATTGTCATTATTGGAATATTGATTGTATGATTGATTAAATATCTAACCCGTTAGTTCATAGATCAAATGCATGTGGAGTTCTTTGTTTTTCTTTAGTGAATGTAGGTCATCATTGGGAGGAGAGTTGCAATCAAAGAACGACCAAGCATGAAAAGGGATCGACATCAAACACGAAACATAAGGTACGTCAACTTAATCTCTTGAACCTTGTATTTACATATGAGTAATGGGGGTTTAGGCATGGGATGATGGCAAAAAGTAAGAATCTTTAGGTCATTTCTGCATGCATGATAAAACCCTTAGTGCTAGTCTGTAGGAGGGATTTATCGCCCACAATAGAATTGGCGACGATACTGGGGATCTCTAGGGTTTCTGGGAATATTTTTTCTTTGGTATTTTTAAGAACTGGTTCCATTCCTTGTTTTTAAAGTTTCTGCAAAAGTCTGAGCTAACAGAGATTTTGGTCTTCCATACAAGTTATCTCTGTTTCTTTGCTTGACTACATTTTTTTTCAAATACCCACAGAGGTACACGCGGCCTATATAAGTTCTGCACGCGTGTACCCACACCCTACCTTCCCACAGCCTGCATGTACACGCTAGCTGAGGAAGTGTCAGTCGCGTGTATGATTTCAGAAAATCTCTTTTAGAGAGGCAGTCATCCTCTCCCCTATCAGAAATAATCCTTCTCAGGGGTTTTCTAGAACTCATTCTAGTCTTTTTTGTTTGCAGTCTATAGCTTAGGTTTCACCTCAGATTGGTTTGTTCTATGAAGTTTTCCTTGAATTGTTTTCTTTTTGCTGTCAAAGTAAGTGTCTGATTCTTCAAGAGATTTTGGTTCTCAGTACCAGTAGTCTCTACCTGGGCCTGATTTCTTGTCCTTTAATTTTTTAGAGTTTCATAAGTACATGCGGCATGTATAAGGTCTGCACGCGTGTACACGCGCCCTGACTATACACAACTCGCATGCACATGTTTGTTGTTGAACTGTTAGTAGCATGCCTGTGGAGAAAATTTTTGTTTAAGGTGAGACAGTCATCCTTTCCTTTGTCAAGAATTATACCTCTCAGGTTTTTGGGTCTCTTTCATAAGCAGTCAGTAACTTAGGTTTGATCACAACAATAGCTTCTTTTTTCATTAACAAGTTTTTCCTCAAAATTTTCTTTTTCTAGGGTTTTTAGACAAGTGTGAGATTCTAGTTTTAACTTTCTTGTGTGTTATTTTTAAAGTGACTCTTTACGATCCGCGCTTAGGCCAAAAGTTTTCTTGGTCTTTACTTGTTGATATTTTTCCTTTTTGCTTTGTGAGAATTCAAATAAAATAAAATAAACTTGTTTTTCTTTGTTTGGTTAAATAGGGTTGGTTTGCATTAGTAACCAGGAAAAGTATTTTCTTTGATAAGTTCTTGACGGTTTACTTAGATCATAAGTAGCTCGTAGTCGAGTGAAATCCTATTTTGAGTTTGTTGTTCAAAGATCTTAGAAAATTTTTAGTTTGAAAAGTTGTTTAGATTTGAGTCAAGAAGAAGTTATTTTGTTTCCAGCTTTCTATTTATTTTTCTTTTGTCTTTCAAACATCACTAGTTTCACTTTCATACCCTTTGACTTAATACAAGACATAAAAATTAACGCTAAATCTAAAATTCATTAGACTTTTTATGTTTGTAGGGTCAACCAATTAGTTTAGGGTTAGGGCCTTGAATTAGGTTGGAGAGGAAAATCTTCAAGGCCATTAAATCAAAAATTGGAGTTTGAGTTAGGGAGTGTCAAAGTCCAGTATCGTGAAAGTTATCTAGGACCCCCCTCTAACACAGGGGCTAAACATGAGGTCATGTGCA
The DNA here is from genome assembly GCA_032191745.1 of Picea mariana. NCBI lineage: Eukaryota > Viridiplantae > Streptophyta > Pinopsida > Pinales > Pinaceae > Picea > Picea mariana. The sequence goes on from JASDQU010191404.1 coordinate 12,605, forward strand.
GAAATATGGCAGAGATAACCCCTCCAAAGCTGGACCAATCGTAGTGGAGAACACATATAGAGGGCTTGTCTTGGGATTCCGTCGATTGCATTTGCCACAGAGCTTTGTGGGTCTCAAATATGTTTGAGGTCCTCAGTTGTCTTCCAGACCACTTTCCTTTGATACCCTTCATAGGTTTCGAGATCGATACCCTACTCATTATGGTCTACCCGACTTTCGACTGTACGCGCCTGGTCACTGTTCGCGCGCTGGCAGCCTAGTTGCCTATATTTTTTAGAGACATACACAGGTGAATGCGAGGGTATACCGTAGTACCTAGGATAGACATCGGGACATGCTTTGCAAATTATACCTGGAGGGTGCTTTCTTGTTCGAGTTGCACTTGCACCGGTAAGTTGCTCTAGTGTTGGTTGTTGTAACTGTTCTTCCAACTAGTTTAGTGTTTGCTTGTTTTATCTTAGAGGGACCTTTTAGTGTGTGTTGTTTTTTGAATGAATAGAAAGCCCTAGTGTGTCTTTGATCTTCTCACATAGTGGAGGATCATGAGCTCCTCCGGTCACGAAGGCTTTTGGGCCTATCACTGGTTACACTGGAGCCACCTCTGCCACCACTAAGGTGAAAGCTAGACCAACAAGGGTCTTTTGAAGCGATCGGGTCACAGGAAACTGTACCCGACCAACATCCGGAGGAAATGACCATTTTAGACCTTGAAGTGAAAGCTCTTGTTCCATTCAAAACTCCAACCACTGATCTTTTGGCACCCATCATCATACATATTCACCCTTACAAGTGTCAGACAGTGTCGCACGTAGAAATGGAAACAAATACTGCCACTTCTTCTGGGAATTCTTCAATTCCCACTACGGTTGTCACCACAGGGGGTATTCCACCTCCTAACCCACCGTCACCGGTCCGAGCCACCATGGTCTCGATCGCCTCTACCTCGAGCAGTGGTCCAATCACATCTATGGCGGTGACCACTATCCCTTTCACACCGAGTGCGACAGGCCCTCCGTTCTCATATGGGATGCCTAGCTCAGGTATAAGTCTCGTACTTTCCTACTCTACTTTACAAACTTTAGATCTGGTGGCAGGAAGCTCTAACGCTCCTCTGCAAGGACACATGGGGGGCACTTCAGCTCCTTTTAACGCTTTCCCTTACAGGGGAGGTTATATACCTCCTTCGTCCCCTTCGCTCAGTGGCACCCACCAACAATCCGTCGGGCCACCCACACACCATAGTTCATTTGGAGCAGGGAGTCGAGGACCCCGTTCTCATAATATGCCGGTAGGTTCAACACTGTTTTCTTTGTTTGGTGCATTTGGTAACAACGCTTTCTCGTTAGTTTCTTTCCCGACTGGGGGCAACCCCAGTTACGGAAAACCTATTCCTATGCAGGGTACTATTCCTGCATAGGGGGAAAACCCAAGAACTTTTTCCGCATCAGGACCTTGGAATTCTTGGTAGGGATCAGTTCCCTCATCAGGAATGTCAATCTGGGGCAATTCTTTTCACAACCAATGGAACCCCGGACAAGGTACTATGCCTACCCATGGGATCGGCATGGGTCAACCCTTCCCAAAGTCCTCCGAATGCAATGCACGCCCAACCATCTACGTCCTATTTTAGGAATCAATCAATGATGTCTCCTCAAACGTAGAATCCGTACACTGGTCATGGCCATGTTTTTGACCAGAACCCAGGCCAACAGCCGAACTTTTCCTAGCAACCTGGTGCCAGTCAAACTCCAGGTCCCTTTTTCCATGGTTATCACCAACAACCCAAACTACCTTTCCTGGAAACCTTTCATTTGCCAGACTTGACAAGGTTGTTGAATGACCCTATCTGTCACGATCCCCGTTGGCCCCCTATGCCGACAAAGTTTCCTTTAGACATACCAAAGTTCAAAGACAAGCCTATCAAAGATCCAGGAGATCATGTGACCACCTTCCATCTTTGGTGCTCGTCTAGCTCATTGAAAGACGACTCCATACAGTTGTGATTGTTTCAACATACTCTCATTGGGAGTGTCGTGAAATGGTACATTGAGCTCGACTGCTCAAGATACTCTTCCTTCGGCGAATTGGAAATGGCTTTCCTAGACCATTTCCAATTACCTGTGAGATACGACATTGGCACAAAATTGTTGGCCAATTTCAAACAGACAAAAGAGGACCATATCTTTGATCACATCCAAGAATGGAGATGTCGAAAGAGTTTAATTAAGGTGCCAGTCCCACCAACATTCCTGCTTGAGTGGTTCCTTAAGTCTTTGGTCCCATAGTTATCCAAAGACATTGCGACGTCGGGAGTGTTTTTCGAAGAAGATGCCATCATGAGAGCTCAATAGCTTGAGCTAATCTACTCTCAGTCCAGTTTATTATACGAGATCTTTCCATATGTGCCACACTCAATAATTGATAAAACCAGACAGAGAGTTGGACCACATGCCGATGGTATTGTTGGTTCAACACAAACAAAACCCACTGAACAACTGATGAAGCAATTGCAGCAATTGTCTATACAACACACAGTGGCTAGCCAAACTACTGTTTTGGCTGCTCCCCCTACCCAAACGTCGGATGTACACAACATGCAATCAACAAATCCAAAGGCCACCCAACAACCTGAAGGAAAGAAAAAACAAGGAAAGAAGTGTAAGGGGGTTAAGAAACCCACTAATAATGCTGGCGGGGGAAACATTAAGAAACGGAAGGTGAGGTATTTGTGCAACCTGTGCGCGGAAGACCACTCGACCCACCAATGTCCCTGACTTGTAGAGGCCCAAAAGTTTGTGACACAGCAACAACCTGTCGTGTTAACCAATCCATTTCAACATGGGCAAAACCTAACCCAAGCCTTTACAATCATGGAAGGGGGCAATCAAGGACCCTCTCCATCTTCAAATAATCCTGCATCCACGGATGTGTATATGATGAAAGGTGATGCTTTTATATCGACTAGAGCGCATGACTACAGTAAACCAAGCACCTCTGAGAAGGGAAAAGAAGTTGAAATCCCATCTCTTCCTCTTTAGATCGAGAAGACATTGGGCGAAACAATGACACGCATCCCAAAAGGTGCGTTCAAGAAAGCTTCTCACAACCCAAATGCAAGGGCCACCCAAAATTATTCTGTGGTGGAGGATTTGTCTCAAACCCCTTGTGCGATGTCCTCTTTGGAGGTCCTCCAAAGTTGTCCTTCCAAGAGGAAATCTTTGTTAGCCGCTTTAGGATCTACTGGGACTTGTAATCCAGGTACAATCATGCTGGACACAACTGACTTAAAACCTTGTCTACCTTACCATGTAGCATTTATGATAGTAGTGGCTTACCCCACGAAAACTTTTACTCGGAACATTTTCTGCATAGTGGTTGATGAGGGCGCCTCGACATGCGTCATGTCATTGGCATGTTGGAAGGCCATTGTTCAGCTTGTTTTGTCTCTGTCACCTACTCTTCCCACTGCTTCGACAATCGTTCGTTCCAACCACATGGCATCATTCCCTCTTTCCCTGTGCAGCTAGGAGGGAAGACCATGTGTGTCGAGGTAGAAGTAGTCGACGCATCCCTCGACTACAATCTCTTGTTAGGTAGGAGTTGGACTTATGCTATGCAAGCAGTGGTTGCTACAATTTTCCGGGTCTTGTTGTTTCCACACGAGGGCCGGATCGTGACCATTGATCAATTTTCCTTCTCCAGACCCGACCCTTCATTGGGGGCATCCGCGGTCCCGGTGATTGATAATCCCCAACCGGGCATTGTCAACGTAGGAGTTGGTTTGTGCCCATATTTGATGGGTACCTTCAATTACCCACCCCCTCAAGGCGATGTCAAGTTCATATTAGACCACCATAAGATTGATATTTTCCAAGTTTCGTCCTTTCATATGACTTACCTCAACGATCCGTGGATACTTCCTTCCCCATCGACCATGATGGAAGGGACAGGGCACCCTGGCATGTCCATGCCCTTGTCCGCAGCCGAAGTAGTGTACTCTTTAGTTCAACAAGATTCAACCGACATAGATCCAACTCCTGCACAAGAGTTAGATCCGATTCTAGAGCCTATTTGGGCTCAAGGCTCTCTCGTTGATACCGATTCGTTAGACTTAGTCTTGCCCTCCGACGAAGCAATAATTGAAGCAATGACTAGTCCGGACAAACCCTGGGACGATCTCCATCACAGATCATACTTCCTCCCAGATTTAAGCAGAATTGAAGCAGGAGAATTCACCTTGAATATGACTGGAGATAGGTCTTGTCCTATTAATCCCTTAGCTACACATGAGGTTTATGCCGAGGATAATATGGAAACTATCATTGAAACTATATCGATTAATATCTCTAGAACCCCTAGCATCATGGAGAATGTTTTCGTCTGAGATGACTATTCCCCCGAAGAGATTCAAATCTACACAAATCTATTTAAAGAATTTCACGATGTTTTTGCCTGGTCTTACGAGGAAATGCCAGGCATCGATCCAAAAATATTCGAACATGAAATCACAACTTATCCGGATGCCAAGCCTATTCAGCAGAAGCTTCATCCAATTAATCCTAGGAAAGCAGCAACCATTAAGGTCGAGGTCGAGAAACTGCTAAAAGTCGGTTTTATCTATCCTATCCATTTGACCCAATGGGTGTCAAATCCTGTGCCAGTCAATAAGAAACAGGGCACGATTCGCGTATGTACGAACTTCTGTGATTTGAACAAGGCCTGTCCAAAAGATAATTTTCCCACACCATTCATCGACCAAATAATTGATGAATGTGCAGGTTGCGAGGCCTTTTCTTTCATGGATGGTTTTTTAGGATATAATCAAATACAAATCAAACCCAAAGACCAACACAAAACTGCATTCATTTTTCCGTGGGGTACATTTGCCTATCGTAAGATGCCTTTTGGTCTCAAAAATGCTAGAGCTACCTTCCAGCGGGCCATGTCTTTTTCTTTCCATGATCTCAAGCATATAGTCGAGGCCTATTTATATGATTTAGCATCTCGATCTCGCAAGAGAATGGATCATCCCACACACCTCTGACTTATCTTTGAGTGATGTCACTACTTCCAGATTTGCTTGAATCCAAACAAATGCATCTTTTGCGTAACATTAGGACATTTGTTAGGTTTCATAGTGTCAACAACAAGGATCATGGTCGATCCTCTGAAGGTTGAGGCAATAGTTCAGTTGCCTCCCCCATGCACAATCCTTCAACTTCAAAGTCTTCAGGGCAAGGTGAACTTTTTGAGGCATTTCATCGCAAACTATGCTGAGATTACAAAGGGATTTATGTGCTTGCTGAAGAAGGATGTTCCTTTTCATTGGGACGATATAGCTCAATGTTATTTTGATGCGTTGAAACACGCCCTTACAACTGCCCCTCTGCTTCGGCCGCCCAATTATAACAAATACTTCCTATTATACTTGGTTGCAACAGAGTCAACCATCGACATGGTCTTAGTTCAGGAGGATGATTTACTCTCAGAATATGTGATTTATTACCTGAGCCAAGGCCTGGTTGGACCGGAACTAAATTATTCTCATATCGAAAAACTTGCGTTCGCAGTAGTCCATGCTGTCGAACGATTATGTCATTATGTTTTGTTTCACAAGACCACCATCATTGCCATTGTGAATCTGTTTCAATACGTGATGACATGACGGGTCATCGACGAAAATATTAGTAGATGGATAGTTGTCCTTCAGGAATTTGACTTAGATTTCATTTCAGCGAAATCCAAAAAGTCATTGTTCTTCGCAGAACTCATCTCAGAGTTTCTGATCGATTCAGGTGATGTTATGCCCGAAGAGTCACCTATCAGAGGAGATATGTTTTTGATCGCATCTTTGGATCCCTTGTATGGAGATATACTTGTCTATATCCATACTTTGAAGTGCCCCACCTCTGCTTCTCGTGATGATCATCACCGTATACGCCATCAGGCTAAGAATTATCTCATACTCGACGATACGTTGTATCGAAGAGGTGTAGACTGCATCCTGCCCCGATTCCTCACTCACGAAGAAGTAATTATCATTCTTAACGATTTCCATACCAGAGCATGTGGCAGTCATTTGTTTGGGTTGGCAACAACCCAAAATATTTTACAAGCATGTTACTTTTGGCCGACACTAATTAAATATTGTATCGAATCGATCAAGAAGTGCCACCCATGTCAGATCTTCTCTCGAAATATGAGGGCACATCCAACTCCCATGTTTCCTATCATCACAGTTGGTTCCTTCACCAAGTGGGGGATTGATTACACTACATGGCACCGTTATATCATTGTAACCGTAGACTACTTCACGAAGTGGGTCGAAGCTATGCCAATGTTTAAAGATGATGGGGAGACTGCAGCTCTCTTTTTATTTAACCAGATAATAGCAAGGTTCGATGTCCTGAGCGAGATTGTCACTGACCATGGTAGTCACTTTCAAAACCAAATGATGACCGAATTAACATCAAAGCTTGGGTTGTGGCAAGAACATTCGTCACCCTACTAGCCCCAAGCAAATGGTCAGGTGGAAGCTGTAAATAAATCTCTTAAGACCATCCTACAACGAACGATCAAATCAGCCAAGTCAAATTGGCATTTGATTTTATACTCGGCATTATGGGCTTACCGAACGTCTATTAAGACTACAAGTGGTTTATCACCTTTTCAACTTGTTTACGGGCCGGAAGCAGTCTTGCCTATAGAATGTCAGATCTCATCCCTAAAATTGGTAGTACAGTTATTGCCAGACACTTCTCCACTTAAAGAATGATTATTATACCTTGAGTGGATCAATGAGCAGCGTCATGATGCAGCCCTGGCAAATGAGGCTCACAAACAAAAAGTCAAGTGTCAGTATGATCGGTCCATTCGTTCTTGAATTTTCTCTTAAGGTGACCTTGTCCTGGTCTATGATCAAGATAAGGACTCCCTGGGGATAGGAAAATTCAAACCCATGTGGTTCGGACCTTTCATCATAAAAGAGGTTCTAAAAAAGGGCACTTATCATCTGGTTGAATTTGAGGTAAATGCTTTGGCGGAGCCTAGAAATGGGCTCTACCTCAAGAAGTATTACTCATAGGTAGGTCACCTTGGGCAAATTTTTGTAACATATGTATAGTCTTTGTACTATTACTTTCTGGTTTCTTTTAGTATTATGGACGTATCATTTTTTATGTTATCTTTTGTCACTGTGGAAGATGTCAAGTGAATCTGAGGTGTTCATTGGGTATGCAAACGGTGCTAGCCGGCACACTCAGAGGCTTGCCTCCGCAGCTTGGGTAATTTTTACACCTTGAGGCCAGTTATTATCTTCCTGAGGTATATCCTTAGGCGACACCATAAACAAGTTGGTTGTGGAGCCTGATTATCTTCCTAATTCAGTGGTCCTTTCTTTCAACCGTGTTTATACCCCATGAGGTATTTACACCCCAGAAGTATGTACACTCTTCCACGCGGGGGAGTGCAGAGGGGGGGTACCCCCTCTGCGGAGTCC
>JASDQU010191405.1:10050-20097 GCA_032191745.1 Picea mariana
TTTATGGTGATCATGTTGTTAGTGATGATTCTATTGTATAGTTGTCAAGCGATTTATTTGAGCTATGACATGGGCGGCACATTTGGCAAGGTAATGATGCAATGGTTGAATTGTGGAACTTTGATTATGTTATGGTTTAAATGTGTTGATATTATCAATACATTGGTTGATTAATGGTGTTAATTGGGGGCTCATTGGCATGTACTATGGATTAAATGTGATGTGGGTGGAGGTGACGTCCATTTACTACATGTCACCTTTATCCTTCCCGTTGGCCTCCACCCTCATCAGACTATTGTTTGATATGGCTGTTGTGTTCATGCTCCAAATTTTTAATTGGGTGAAACCACTCGGCCACTCCTCATCTTAAGGTTTTCGACTAACAGGTATGTCTCTTTTGGCCATTCTTGACTTCACTTTGTTTAAGAAATTTTTTTGGCTCAGTTGTATGGGTTTGTGTTTTCCTGAGTGTTGAAACTATGTGTTTATAGATTTGAATGAAAAATCGATGGTTCTGCATATAATTGTTGTGAGTTCATGGTATTCCTGGGTGATAGTTTTGTTACCATTGTGTTTGTTAAAGGGTTTCTTTTAAAAGGATGAATGGGTGATTGTATTTGTGGTTCTTGTGTTTAACTAGAACCATGTCCAACTCTCTCGAGGAGATGCCTCCCATCCACAAGCATCATGTTCCTCCTTGAGCATGTGCCTTTAGCCCCAAATTTCCACCATAGTCATCACCCCATCCTTCCTGTGATGGCTACTATGCAAACCCATAAACCCTCCAGAACAGAGCTACATAAGGAGTATGTTGGGTATATTAATTTTATTATGTCCTATTACTTCGAATACAGGCTCACCTGTGATTCGTATAATACTCATGTTAGTATGGTTTTGGCCACCACCTATGTGATAATGGCATGAGCCCCGCATTTCCAATTTCACTTCTAAGGGTTGCAGTCACCAGCCTATTTTCAAAGAGCCAGTATTTTTGTTATGAAATGGCCTCTGTCATTTTCATTTTGGTTCGTGGTATAGATCGTGATCACGCTTGTTGGTCTATTGTTCCCTTACCACAGTGTCAAATTGTTGGTTATTATACAACCGTTAGAATGGTTCTTATGATGTTCAGATATTGGTTGGCATTAGTCACAGGGGTTTGGTGTTGTTCACGCATGTCGCGTCCTATAGGTGATGTTTCAAGAATTAGAAGATTGTATTAGATATGTTTACTTCATCTCTTGTCATTGGTAGAATACACTTGAATGTGTGTGGCCTGGTCACTCACAGGTGACTTAATAAATATTCCATACTAAAGTTTTTTGAGTTATATTATGGTTATATATTGTTGTGTGGTTATGGGAATTATGACACTATGGAATCCTCTCAGTTGTGCACCACGTATAATATGGATGGCATGTTCTGTATGCTCAACGATTCCCCCAAATTCCAAGTGCATTTATCTTTTTGCAATTGATCATTGTTGATGACAGTTGTGTGGGATGTTTGGCTCAGTTTTAATGCACACTAAGATATTTGTTTCACAGTCACATGGTTACAGGGTTTCGGAAATTGGCTTTTGCATATCCTGTGTATAAATGATGACTATTGGTTATAGTCAATTTCCTTTCAGGCGTGACATGTGAGGTCTTGATCATTTTGATATTTCTACTGCATATATATGTATGGTAACAAATGTCATTATAGATCTTGATTGGATCTATTAGAAGAATCAAAGACTTCATTATTATTATTTTGGGGAAACACTACTTTCAAATACAGATGTGGATTGGGGAAATGTATGAAATGGTGGATGTTAATGGTTACAGATTGAGTGTTGTTGTTGACTATTATGATATGCAAAAAGAAAGAATGAAAGGAAAAAAACCTCTTACAAACTGTGTGAAGTACTTTTGTTGTTAATAACACTGATTTGGATATTAATGGACAGTGAGATTAAACAATTGGACAAGAATTATTACTTAGTCATCTGATTGTTGGATTGATGTATATTTTTCTTACTACAAATATGTTATGGATTTCTTGATTAATGTCATGAAAATTACATGTTTTTTGTTCCCTCATTATCTCATTTTTCACTAATTATAAACCCCTCACATATCCCATATTCATTTTGTTCACTCCCTGTTTTGATATTGATCACATCTAAGGAAGATTCTATGTTAGATTGGATAAAACTAGTAGAATTCGGTGTCAATTGCAGTGAGGTTTATTGGTTTTTTTATAGTTGATTGTTGTTATCATTGAGGAGTGACCATATCTCTTCCCTTTCATTATATCATATTTTTGCTAATTACAAACCCCTCATGTATCCCTGAAAATTTGTTTCCACCTCCCTACTCATTGATTAATGCTAGAACAATTTGTATGGATTGGATTGAATGAGCCTGATACATTCTGAGCCAAATCTATTTCATATTTTTAAGGAGTTGTCATACATGGTTATTTAAAAGACTATTTTCTAATTGTTAACATATACATGATGACTTTTTTTAGTCGGGGAAGACATGGTTGAGGAAACAGAGGTAGAGGTAATTGGAACCGAGGCCCAAGGAGGCCTAGGTTCTCAATACATTTTGATGTTGATTCTAAAGAGATGGGCCAATTGTTCCATGTTGAATTATTTAATTGGATTGGACAGGGAATAGTCCAAACGAGTCTCCCTTTCAAGCCTCTCAAGCCCCCATATACATGTGCCTTCTCATGTCTCTTTATAGCCTAAAGTCCCAGAAAATGATGGGTGGTAGGATATTGTCCACCCAACAGCCTCCCAACATCGTAGCTGGCCAAACTTATCTTTGCCTACTCCTCCACATTTAAACCCCATTGCCAAAGCATCCCCTAACCATTCTCCAATACAATCTTCCCATGCCAGAAAGATATTGAAAAGTGAAGCCCACCATGCACTAGATAAAGGAAAAGTCATCGCTGCCCCTTCCTCACCCTCCGATGACTCTGAAAAATCTGTGTCTTCATGGATGCATCTGAAGGATGATTTTTCCCATGTGATTAGTGAGATAAATCCTAAAGGCTATGCCCAGCTCAAGGCATTTTCAGGGAAATAAAGAGGTGACAACATCAACCAAGGAAGGGTCGCTTCACAGACTAGAAAATATGGGTTTTAATTTTTATTTCATTTATTGTTTTATGACAGTGGTATCCATGGATTTTGGACATCATGGTTTATTTTGAACAACATGTTTCATTTTGGACAATAGGTCTTATTTTGGATATATGAGTATTAGTCTGAATTATTTTCAAGTTTTATGAGCTAAAATTGTCAAAGGAAAATATGTTTTGAAGGGAGACACAAGGGGTGTGCTTGCTTAACAAATGGATTATGTTATGATGTGATGATAATGGATTATGTTATGATTTGATGATTGTTAGCACTAGGGGAGACACAAGGGGGTCCCAACTATTAGTTATTATTTAATTATGGCCATATTACGATTATTACTTTTCCCCTCCTCCTTAACTAAAGTTAGTTAAGGCCTTATGTTAGCTTAACTAATAATTTAGTTCAACTACTCTAACCAATTCTAAATTGTTAAAAGTTGAACTAAGGGGAAGAATAGAGGAGGAGAGAAACACAAAGCATGTTAAGGTTTTCTCTTTGAGTTTATGTTGAGATAATTTAGTTTTCATTCATTCATATATTCATCATAGCCTAGTTTATTTTGTGATAGCAGGGTCTTATTGTAGACAACAGTATTCAAGGCTAAATCAAATCATTCAGACACTTATTCTTCAGAGGTGTCTATCTTTGATAGTCTGTTTGTGAATTAACTTTCATGACTGATAAAGGCTATTGTGTAGATTCGAGTGGGAAGCAATCTATGGCAAGCTGATACATCTTTTAGAGTTCAATTTTGGTTTTCTGTCAGAGGTCCTTTTGTATGTTCCATCGGGGATTTCTAAGTTTGACTTTGGTCCAAGATTAATGTGTGAATTTTTGTAAAGACTACGACCTTTGGTGAATTGGAATGAAATGATGGATTTCTTTATGTCTCATCTATATTGATTATGATATTGGTGTCTTTACTTATATTCTTACATTTATTTCAGCAACCAATATTTTCAGAAAAATACATAAAAAGTGAATTTCCAACAAGCTTTTTGTTGATAAAAAACCATCCTAAGCACTTGTAATTAATACTTATGAGTTAGGATAAATATTTGTGTTGGCTATAAACATAGGGTGATATTCCCGTCTACTTTAATTTATCCAAGTAAAGTCTAAAAATGCTTGAGTAAGATCAATTCATATCTTTTCCTCAACATTTATTTTGGAAACCATACTGGGGAGATATTTGATATCTCTCCGGTTAATTTTTATACTCGATTTTCATTGATACATATTTCTTTTTATATTTTTGATTCTTGGACTGTTTGCTATCAATGTTTGTTCTTGTTGCAAGGCATTCCAATGTTGAGCCCGGTCTCCAAGATCATACAAGCATTGCTTTGAACCTGTTCCATACTATTTTACACACTGCTAGGACCCATGCTGAGCTTAACCGTTCTTGGATAGCAATTGAAAGGGATATTAGTGTCCAAGAACAATTGGAAGCTAGACGTAGGCAGCCCAGAAACTAGAAATAACCTTTCATTTCTTCATTTTTGGCCTTTCTTTCATGTCCTTAGATTCTCATGCTTCTAGAAGAAGAAGAGGCTTGTCACCTGAAATCAATCCTATTGTTGAAATAGGAAGGAGAAACATTGTGTTATCTGTCGAACAAAGTTCTCTAAGGAGAAATTTATCTGATTCATCCATCTAGTCTTTCTTTCCCTCACCCAACATCCATAGAATGGCATCTAGTGGTGTCTTTGGTGGCACTGGAAGTTCTCCATCTTCCCAATATTCATCGTCATCAATGATTGGTATCTTGTACAACCACCATATCCCTGTCCAATCTACTACGAACCCCACCAAATTCATTAAAAAGTATGGCCTTTTTAAGTTCGAAGAAGATGCCATGACCACACCATGGCATGTCTCTTCTCCTCTTAACCTATCACCTTCTACTCGCTCGCTTCCGAAGTTTAAAGAGAATTTGCCTAAGTTTTTAGGGAAAACAACTGCCAGTACTAATGAACACCTAGTGGCATTTTCAAATGCTTGTCATAATATAAGGGTTAATGAAAACAACACTTGCATGTGCTTGTTCGTCAATTACTTGGAAGGAAAGGTTGTGGTTGACCTTTTTGACCTTCCTCTTAAGATCCTGTCTACTTGGGAGGATTTAACTTATTGGTTCCGATCCACTTATGGGAAATCCAAAAGCCTTGTTGAGAAGTTAAGGGAGTATAATAACATCACTTACAAAGATGGCGAGACCATCAGGTCTTTCAACTTGTATTTCACCAAGTTTTATAATCAAATCCATGAACTTATCTGCCCTCAAAACCAAGACTCCTTCATGCATTACTATAATGTATTTCCTTCTCCTTACCATCACAGACTTGAAGAGAAGTCCATTAATAATATTGGTTCCACTCTGCACACTTGCTCAAAGTATGAGGAACAACTTGAACGAACTGGTCTACCCCAGGGAGAATCAGTTAGACAGAAAAATATGTCCTCTCTCTTACAGCTGGTACAAGATATGAACAACCGTATGATATCTTTTGAGTGGAAAGGGTCTGTCAACCCTCTCACCCCTGGAGCTTCATCCTCTTTTGCCCCTCATTTTAGAAGTCTGGTTGAAAATAATTTCCAGCCAAAGGATAGCCTACCTCAGAGTTGGTGTAACGTCTGTGAGGAACACCACGAAGAAACCACATGTGAGGTAAGGAAGAGGGCCAAAGACAAGATCTTTGGTAAATGACCAGAAGCCACTATCATTGTCCTATATTTTTTTGATCTAGAAGATGTCATGGTCATCAACATTAGAAATAAAGCATATGCCCCAAAAGAAAAATTTGACCCTCCTTGTAGTTCTTCTATCTTGAGTTCATCTTCAACCGCTTCCGCACCCCAAGCTCCTAAAATTCCTGAAAGTCAAAGAATCACTCCCTCTCCCCCCTCTTCCAAATACAATATCCTGAATCAAATGGCCAACATTAAGGTAGATGCAACCCTCTTAGACATGGTTGTCTTCCCTAAACAACAGATGCATCGGAAACAATTCATGGAAGGAAAATCTTTCGTTGCAGCCAATATTTCCAAAGAGGTATATGAAGAGGATTCTTCTGTAAATAAAGTAGGTGTACATAATTTTAGATACCCTGTAAAAAATCCCCCTTTTTATATTTATGTAAAAATCATGGATAAAATTTCCCATTGTTGCCTCATTGATGGTGGTTCGAGCCCAAGTATGATGTCGAAGATTATTATGGAAGAACTAGGCTTGTTTTGTACAAACAAAAATGCCATAAACATGTTCTCCTATAATAGTCTACAAAAAAAAACCATAGGCAAGATTAAGGATCTAACCATGGCTTTATGCTCTCATCATGAGATAAGGACAATGCTCATAATTCAGGTGATTGATATGCATGTAAGAAATTACTCAATTATCTTGGGGAGAGATTGGAAAGCCCTAACTGGTGGATACCTCTTGCTCGACGGGACACATTTATCCATTCCTCGGAATGGAAATAATATCATAGTCCTTAGAGAAGGAATAATTTCACCCTACATAGAGAATGTTCTGTAATCTAGTGTAAACTATATTGAAGAAGAACTAGGAGTGTATTTCATATTCACTGAAGAGGATGATATCCCTCTGGAAAGAATTGATTTAGAGGATGAATAGTTGCGTATGCGCTTTGATAGTTCACATTCAAATGAGGGTAACAGCATTGGTATTATCTTGGTTTCCCCTGCAGGAAAGATTCATAATCTATCATACAGGTTGGAGTTTTCCTGCTCAAATGATGTTGTTGAGTTCAAAGTTTTGTTGTTAGGCATTGAGAATTCCCTTAATCTTGGTTGTGGTCACCTTTTAGTTTTTGGAAATTCTGAGCTTGTTGTAAACCTGATAGATAAGACATGCTCTCCTAGCAACAAGTTGATGGAACACTATTCCCAAACTGTTCTGGCACTTGTCTCGAATCTCCTATATTTTAACATCACTCATGTGGGGAAGGAGTTGAATTCCATAGCTGATTGATTAGGTGTCTTCGCAACCTCTCCTACTCAGCAGATTTTGCCTCACTGGTATGATTGTGATTTTCAATATCTACATCGTTCATACATTTCTAAGAATGAAGAACCTCGGAAGGCCATCCCTAACAATGAAAGAAGTTATGTTGTTATCCAAAATGAACCTCTCAAGCCTGAGGATATTATATCTATAGAAAATAACAAAATTCCTGAAGGCTTGACCCCTCTTGAGAGTTCATTTTCTTTAAGTTTTGGAGGAAAAAAAGAAAAACGGGAAGAAGAGATAAAGTCTGATGGGTTATTTGGTGGAATTCAAAAGGTTTTTTCTTGGATTAATGTGGATATTTGTGGTTTTGATCCAGGTCTTGTTTAGCATACTATGAAAACAACTAGGAAGAAACATAAACTTGTTAACTCTACACTGAAAGCAACCTTTCGGAGAGAGGGGAGATTTTTTGAGGACTGAAATGTTTTTTTCAGTCCACCATGGAGGGATTTCAAAGTGGGAACCTACTTTGAATACCCCTAGTAATTTTAGGAACTACACTAGTCTTCTAACCTTTAGGCAAGCAATTATAAGAAATCCTTTCCCTCCTCTCAATATGGAAATGTTTCAAGAATGGATCATAGAGTTATACTTGGAACCCTTACTTGACAATTTATTTGGTTACAATAAAATCAAGGTGGAAGGGGAAAATTATCACAAAACCACTTTCACTACTAATAACGATATTGTGTCTAACAATTGCCTGCCCTTTGGCTTATTTGATACAAGTATCACCTTGAGAAGGCCTATACACACAACTTTCAATAAATTGGTCAGTCTCCATGCTTATCTTGATGACTTAATCGTATCTGTCAAAGGGCAGATAGTTATATCAGGATTTCAAGTGTTAGGATATTTCTGGATTACTTTTTTCTTGGACACTAACTCAGAAATTTTATAGGAATTACAGAGACAATGGTTTTTCCACACCATTAACAGTCCTCATTTGAAATATTGTGAGGGGCCATCGTGAAGATATTTTTCTAATAGTATTCTTATGTATACTAGTAGTCTTGCTCCGCTTCCCATTTTTGTGCTCTTTTTCTTCTTTACAACACTTTGATTTCTACTTTTTGAGTTGAATTTTATTTTTTGCCTTCCAAATGGTTCTACCTTTACTGTTGATGTTTTGATTTCTACATTATTATTTATGTTGGTTTTTTGGTCTTTATCATCGTTTAGAGTTATTGAATTAGGATGTTGGATCATGCTTTCCATAGTGACACTCCTGCAAGCATTGTTAGTCTATAAAAATCAAGCTTACGCAGCTGTTATGATGTCCTCTCTAAAGGACCTTGGAAATTGCTATATTTTTCTTCACTATTGTCATAGAAAGAGTTGGTGGTTTCCCACTTCTTCTTTCCATTTCTGCATCCATCGAGATCTTAAGAGAAAATATCTAAGTTCCCCATTTTAATTTGAGATCATATTACAAGCAAATGACTATGAATTCAACATTAAAACCCCTCATGCCTAACATTTTTCAGTAGTTGTTCCTAAATTCCCGGTCACTTTTCCATTCATATTGCTCACTACCCTCCCTATTGCATAGTCATTCAATTCACGTATTCTTGAGATTATTGTTCTTGGTTTGTGAAACCATGAGGTCTAAGTTCTAATCTGTTTAAAAAAAATAACCCTGTGGAGTCGCCAGTTTGTTGACGATTGAAAACGTCAACGTAATTTTGCCCGCAAAGTGTTGCTAAGCCTATTATTATATAAGACTAAATAATGATAGTAGGTAGGACCCTCTTGGACTTTTGAATATCAGGTCCATATATTTTTTGTGATGATGAGCTACAAGGTTTTACACGGTTGATGAGGATATGGTTATCATTATTTGATGTTTGGGATGTTTTTCTTTCATGATACTACAGCCTGCTATTCATTATGGA
This sequence comes from Picea mariana, assembly GCA_032191745.1. Taxonomy (NCBI): domain Eukaryota; kingdom Viridiplantae; phylum Streptophyta; class Pinopsida; order Pinales; family Pinaceae; genus Picea; species Picea mariana. The sequence goes on from JASDQU010191405.1 coordinate 19,124, forward strand.
ATTTGTTCTTCTCGCACCTGCACAATAAATGTTAGTGAAAATCGCAAAAAGAAATTTTGAGGAAAAACAAAATACTATATGTTATTGGATAAATCTGTAGGTACGGACACTAACCGATCTCCCTAGATCCACCTGGATCTAGAACAAAGAAAGATAGAACATGACTCTTTCCCTAGATTTTGACTACTGAATTAAATAGGAGGCAAGAACAAATGACATACCTTATTATCACTTCCTATGGTCTTTGTTTCTCCCGCTTCGCTCCAATTCCCTTGTGCAGTCAAGATCAAGACAACACAAACCAACCAAAGTGAAGAAAGAACAATCTATTCAACAGTCAATCTATGTATATGATCAAGGAATTATACAATAAAGTGGAAATAGCTTTATGGGAAAGGGACATATTAATGTATCATATTGATGGAAAGTAAAGATTACATCCTGAGCCTTGATGTCACAAACTTCCTTTCGATGACCCTTGGCTCTAAAAAACACACTTGCTCACTTGCATGAAGAAGATAAAAACCCTTATGATATTCTTGTTGGAGTTTCCTAGCCTGTTGTTCCAGCTTTAATCCTTCACACAATTCTTTCACTAATTCTCAAATGAATCTTGCTTAACCTTGCTTAATCTTTTCCATGAGAATTCCCTTAATATATAGGAGAGAATGAATTAAATACTTGGATAAGAATGGTCCCAAAATATCAGGGAATCCAGTACTAGGATAACCATTCGAATGCCATCTCATCCTTCTAGAAGATTCCATTCTAGAAGCATCGAGAATTCATCTTTTTCCTTGCTTTAGAAAGAGTTCACACCCTATCAGTTCAACACAGTGCGAACTTCTCACACCCTGGCTTAAGGCAGCCTGCGAGAATGATGCATTCTCGTAGGCAAATATACTAGTAGCCTGTGAACAGTGTTCAAAAATGAGTTTTCTGGAAGAGATGAAAATAACTTTTTCTCAGGAGAA
>JASDQU010191408.1:0-17675 GCA_032191745.1 Picea mariana
CAACCTGTACCTCAACCTGTAATCAACCTGTACCATAAACAAGTGCATTAACCATGGACCAACTTGTAATAAACCTGTACCATAAACAAGTGCATCCAACCATGTACCAAGTATGTACCAATCATGTGTCAACTACTCATCAACTATGACTTATCAATATGTACCAACATCATCAACTATACACCTCATGTATGTGTGCCAACTCATCAACTACTTGTCTCAACCATGTACTCAACATGTACCCCAACCAAAATCTCTCATCAATTTCATCATCCAAATCTGATTTGTAACTCTATAATAGACCTGTTGTATATGATCACATTCCTGCAAACCTTCCTTAACTTTAAAAACAAGAGACTAGCATTCATCAAACTTTTCTTTAGTCTCACATGCCTAGTTTTGGATTAGTCAACAACCCTAACTTGAAGCAATCATAACTTTGAACTTGTAATGTATAAAGATCTAAAACTAATAGACAATGTTCTTCAGTTTGTTTTATGCAATTCCTCCAAGTTTCACTACTTGGAACCTCTTAGAAAAGGAGTTATAGCAAAAATGACATATCTTGCTGAATTCTGGCTTATTCTAGAGAGCGACCTTGTAGAGAGTTCTCTGCACAAAATATTTAATGAATTGATCTAAAACTATTACACAACATACTCCATACTGTCCCCTAACCAACACATTTTGTCTTGCTAAATTTGGATTTGTTGTGAATAAGTTATGACGTTTTTACTTGAAACACCTGATTTTGACTAGTTTCAGGACTGGCCACAAACCCTATTTTCCACGTAGTGTAAATCCAAAAATACAACGACCCACAAGTTGAATTTTTTACCACAGATACTTGGAAATGTTTTCTCACTTAGAAAGCACCATCAAAAGAATTTATCCTTCCTTGCATTTCGGCCTTCTTTTCTTCACCTTCACTCAGAATTCCTGTTTAGATATCTTTGGTTACCTCAGACACATATAGATATTCGATATGCTCAAGTGTGATTCAAATGAGAGAGCCTTGTCTCTTATTTATACTCTCCAAGTAGCTTCCTTAAAAACATCTTCTAGGTCACTTGGCCCATTTTCCTTATTTTAGGGTTTGGTCCACTTCTAATTTCTCCATTAAATTTATTATTGAAATAATTTATTTTGTATTCACTTTGAATTATAATGCACTCATCACTTCACTTTATTATTTACCTTTTAAAATATCTTAAACCACTTTGACTACTTTGACCTTTTGGGGCTTCTAGATGACATATGAGGGTCCTCTAACTTCGTAAGGCCATAACTCTCAAACCGTGAGGAGTTATGTGACGTTCTACATACCACCAGAAATGGAATTACATGTAATATCCATATAGAATAGTATTATCTAAAAATATATCATAAATCATACTGTTACCCATCAAACAAACTTGAGTCCATTACCCAAACCTGGGGTCTCCAACTTCTCATGGCCATAACTCTCTAACCATGAGGAATTATGTGACGTTCCACATACCACCGGAAATGACATGAAAAGAACTATCCATATAGGATATTTTCCTTGACAAATTCACTTTCCTTCATCTCATTATTCCACAATTAAGAATGGGTTCTCTTACTCCACAAAGCGTCTTCCCATGAGGGCTTTCACCATAAGGGGACCACTTTGGAGTTCATCCATATTTACTTCTTATCAACCATGACAAAACAATAATGAGTCATATTTACATCAAACAATATTGGGTCCATTACCCAAACCTTTGTTCTACGGGGATTTCTTCAAGGGTTGACATCAATGACAACCAACCTTAATCAACAGTGCCTCCATATCTTCAAGGCATGCACTATGGCTTCCAATTCCAAATCATGAGTGGCATATTGTCTTTCATGTTCCTTTAATTTTCTTGATTTGTATAACACCACATGTCCATTTTGACTAAGAACTCCACCAAGTCCTTCTTTACATGCATCTATGGATACAGTGAAGTCTTCATTTGGATAAAAAATCCTCAATATTGGAGCACTAGTCAAAAAATACTTCAAGTTTTGGAAACTTCTTTCACAATATGGTGTCCACTCAAACTTCACACCCTTATTTTGAAAGGAAGTGATTGGGTGTGCAATATTTGAGAATCCTTAAATAAATATTTTGTAGTAACCTACAAGTCCCATGAATGATCTCATCTTAGAGACATTCCTTGGTGTTGGCCACCCTTCAATGGATTTTATCTTCTTTGGGTCCACTGCTATCCCTTTCTCTGGAATAATATGCCCCAAGTAATGTATCTTCCTCTAGTAGAATGAGCACTTGCTCAACTTTGTAAATAACCAATTTTATCTCAATACTTGTAGAACCATACTCAAGTGATGCTCATGCTCTTCTTTAGATTTTGAGTAAATAAGTGTGTCATCCAAAAATAAAATAACAAACTTATCCAGTTATTCTTTGAAAATACCGTTCATTAAACACATGAAGACAACCAGTGCATTTGATAACCCAAATGGCACCACTGTGAACTCATAATGGCCATACCTTGTTATGAAAGAAGTCTTGTTGATGTCTTCTTCCTTAATTCTTATGTAGTGATAACCTGACTTGAGATCAATCTTAGAGAATACTTTAGCATCTTTCAGTTGATCAAAGAGATCATCTATCCTTGGAAAATGATACTTGTTCTTCACGGTTACCTTGTTCAACTTCCTGAAGTCGATGCAAAGCCTCAAGGTTCCATCATTTTTCTTCAGAAATAATATTGGGGCACTCCAAGGTGACACACTTGGGAATATATACCCGTTCTTTAGAAGTTCCTCCAACTACATTTGCAACTCCTTCAATTATGGTGTACTCATCCTATAAGGAGTCTTGGATACTAGGGCTTCTCCAGGCATCATATTTATGGATAAATCAATATCTCTCTTGGGTGGAAGCCCCGATATTTATTTAAATACATACTCAAACTCTTTTAGGACTACATAATATTCGATACTTGGTAATTTATTCTTAGGTGCCTCCTCCATATGTGTTGCAAATACTTGACATCCTTTCCTGAATTTTTTCTTCAGCTGCTAGGATGAAACTTCTTTGATGGCTACTTCTCTTGGAATACCTTGAGCTGTCCTCAGGTTCCCTTCTTCATCCAAGGAGGTAAAAAAAATATTATAACAATCTAGAACAACATGATGTTGGTCCAACAAATCCATACAGATTAGGCAGTCATATGATCCCAAAGCTATGATATTCAAATCTTCCCTTGTGCTTAATCCATTCATGTCTATTGGGAATGCCTTAACCATATCATTAATCTTCCTTTTATCTCCCGTAGATAGCTTCACCAACCAAGGTTTACCAAGATTGTTTCTTGACAATTGAAATATTTCTTCCATCTTAGGATCTAGATAACTATGACTAACTCCTGAATCTTACCTTCCACTTCAATCATATGTGACTAAAAATCAAATTTCTTTTTATCCAAAGCTGCGTAGATCCTAGGTACATTTCTACTTATGTCCTCCACTATTTCAACTTTCCATACATTGTGAACAATCATCAATTTTTCACCTCAGTGAGGGAAATCTATGCACATATGATATCCCCCACAAGCCCAACATTGAATAGGTGGTTTCCTTGTTCTTTTCCCCATTGTCTCAGTCATCTTTGTTTCCTTAGGAGCTGGCTTTCCTTGAGAATTATTTCAGAATAATGGTGGCTTTGTCCCCTTCCTCCTCTATTCCATATTTCTCTTCTTATTGTCTTCCCACACCTTTTGGAAAATTGGTCTTCCTCTATGTTGATCATAAAGGCATTTATCTCTCCTTATTGTTTCCTCTAGTGTCTTGGGATCATCATACTATATATTATCGTTGAGAAATGATGTTATCCCACTCAGGTACCTATGAATCTTAACTTGTTCACCCTTCATGACAAAAAAATATTTTAGCACCTCTAAGAATCTCCTTTCATACTCATCTATGGTCATACTCCCAAGCTTTAGTTTAAATAACTCCTTCATCTTCTTATCATAGTATCATTTGGTTAAGTACTTCTTTTGAAAATACCTTTTGAATTCTCTCCAAGTAACATTTTTCTCATCAATGTGTTGCACTTGCACAAACTGATCTCACCGCATTGATGCTTTTCCTTTGAGTTGATATATGGAAATTCTTCCTTCTACCTCTGAAGAGTAATTATGCAACTAAAAATAATTTATCATGCCCAACAACCAGGTCTCAACATCCTCATCCTTCTTGTGTTCACCATAAAATGTAGGTGGTTTTGTTTTATTCATTTCTCCCTATATCTCATCCACTCTAGAGTTCTTCTTATGCTTCCTGATAGGGGATGGACTTGAACTACTTCATGTTCTCCTAGTTGAATGCCTTGGGGAGTGGTGGTGATGCCTACTAACACTTCTGGTTCTTCTCCTCTTATCATGAGACCAAAGACTCCCTGATTTGCTCGACTCAGTATCCTTATCCATATTCTTCTCTATTCTATCCAAGTTTGACATTAACTTGATGTTAAAGCCTTCTTGCTTCTCCTTGGATTTCATAAGCTTCTTGTTATCAACTTTATAAATTTGGACATCCTTTTGAAAACTTCTTATGGTGTCCACCAAGTTCATTCTCTCTTCCTTTCCATCTTCTCCATTCCCATTGGATTATGTTACTGCAACATCCATGCCCATACCAAAAATTTTGCCTTCATTTTCATAATTGTAAGTTCCTTGGGCATTATCAATGTCTTGGTTTACCGATCTTCCTGTTGAATTTTGCTTGCGTCGAATTATGTTCTTGGTTCTGCAAAATGTGTATACAACAATATTGGTAAGGATATAAGAATTTAACAAATTCATCATTTTATACAGCATTTTGTTCTTCAGAATTTTATCAAAAATAATTTATTTCTGATTTCTTGTGAATTCTTAATATCATTTTTTTTTATATTCTTGAGTGAATACATGGACTCCATTGTCCATGAATACAAATGAATAATACTTGTGTCCCTCATTCAAAATATTTGAGCAGGAAGACTATAAATGGAATTACAAGGAAGAGAATTTCGTTAGCTTGAGCATCCTAGATTTGATGCTCATCCACGCTTAACTTGATCCCATACTTAGAAGTTTTTCTTATTTCATTCACGTTATAACTTCCGCCTCCTCCAAAAGGCACCATGGTGTTCCACCGTATTCATTATACACCTATAATTAGTCATTTTCTCTAAGATCCCATCGTGGGTTCACACTCATTTTCTTATGCTTCATCATCACCTCCACGATATCCCTTACACCCACAAAGTCTTTTCACTTAGTCACATTTTGAAACTTCACTACGGGTTCGGGTGATCCCATATTTCTTTTAATCTTAGAATTTCATCCACCTGTCCATTCGATAAATACTTAGGACTTAGACTATTTTGCACTTATTACCATGGGTTTGCGGGGATACGATACCTCTTTCCATACCCCTGATTCTCTCTGAGCTCCACAATAGCTTAACACTTAGACAAATTCCAAGATCTTACTACATTTTCATGGGACTGAAAGTTGGCCTGTCACATGGCTCCACACCACCTGCCAACTTTCATACCATCCAATATGTCCCTGTGATTGTGCTAGTACATGTATTTATTCTACCACATCAGCTGACATGTGGCCTCCACATCATGTTGACGTCATCGTATGAAAAAATACCCAAATCTTTCTTGCAAATTTGTCGAATTTCACATTTTTTTTCCAAAATGCCAAGAATACATAATTTCCAATTCTTTCTTCGACCGTATTTACAGCTCTATAGTTAAAATTCACATGACCATTTTTTTATCCCGTAGACCCAATTTGATCTTTGCATAAGAATTTTGACCTTTCCTCGTTGAATTTCTCCATAATTTTGTTGCAGAAATTGGGGCTTTTGCCCAATTTCACCCAATTTTGTCTTGGGCACCATGGTCTCTATGTAAACTAAAAAATTTGGCCATCTACATGCCCAAAATTTTCCCATTAGAGATTGAAATTGATTATTTTTAATTTCCAGCCTCGATTCTTCAAATTACCCATGAGATTTTTCTCAATTTTACTGCAATAATTTAATCAAACAAGTTGTGAACATACTCCATAAATTGATTCTATGCAAATTTCCACTTCAACATTCTGCTAACTCGACCCATCCAGGCTTATTGTTGAAAACTGGGCTTTGATATTGTTAAGTACTTGATATCTGATAATATAACTTCAGAAATAAACCATTAAACTCAACAAGATTAAACCAAAACATTCACCAATAATGAACACAATAATGTAGAAAAAACCCTTGAGGTAGGGTAGCACCATGCATTAATCCTTACGGAAGGATAACACTCCTCAAGTAATCCTTGCTTGTACAATAACAATATTCTTCACCATGCTTCAATACATTGCTTACACTCCTTTATATAGCATTCTCCATATTCGAGGAACATTCTAGAGAAGGAATCTTCTAGAAAGCCTATTTATTATATCTAACTACCATGATGGGCCTTATTTAATAATATAGTGGACTTATTCCACCTTACATTGAATGGCCTCCACTAATAATACATAACCACATTCCCATTGGGTACCTCCCTAGGCAACCCATATTACCTCGCTAGGTATACTACATTCCATCGCCCTTCACATGTTTCGTCCTCGAAACACGAGAAGAAACCATAAAATATGATTCTCTAAGAAATGTAGCCAATTGGTCCCTAGTACGACCATCCATCCATCGTAATGGAAGATGAAAATGATGTTCAAATGTTGCCTTGATACCCTGATTTGGATTTGCATTCTATCAGTGTTGCCATGGGAGTGGTTCTCTAGCCTGATGTCTTCCTATATTGATGGTAGGCCTCCATGCACCTCTTGATCAGTATCCTTTCTGGTTCCCTGATGGTGCATACATGTGTTGATGCTCACGCCCTTTCTCTGATGACTATTGTTTCTCTATATGATGTGGATGACGATATAAAGCAACTATAGGAATCTGTTCCTTTTTCTTCAAATCTACAACACATTGTGCCTTTAAGTCAATGACCTCCTTAGCTTCTTGATTGTGTCCTTCCTATGGTTTTTCTTCATCTCCTTCTATATACTCTACCTCTGATTCAACTTCAGACTCAACAATAACTTCTTTGTTGGCCTCCATGGGCCCATCTTTCTTACTAAGAGATACATCGTGCAATGTGATTTTCTTTTTCGTGTACCACAACTTAAAAAACTTCTTTTGCACATTAATATTAATGGTACCCACTGATTCTTGTTGATGTTTTGGTAGAAACGAGAGGATATTTCCTCTAGATAACCTTTCTTAGATAGAGAAGAATATTTTGAAAGTATAGGAAGACCATTAAATAGCGGAAGGATACCCCAGAAGAGAAGTAATCCCACAAGAATTAATAAAGTGGAAAATGAATTAGTATAGATGAGAAGTCGACCCCAGTATTCCAGATAAGAAGTCGGCCCTAGTACATTGACAAACCAATATAAATATAGTGATGCCTTGCTCATTTGAATATACTCACTCAGAGTTACAACTACATAAGAAGGCGTAGTTCTGAGGCTAGGAAGACACATCTACCACAACATCTGGGAACTTGGTTATTCTTGGTGGTTACTCTCTCTCTCTCTCTCTCTTGTGCGCAACCCTTGGTAGAGGTGCGCTCCTCTTGTATGGTGTTGCTGCTATAGCTGGGAGCACTATATTTTGTAGTAGCCTAGTGCTAGGGTTTCTTTCTTGTCTATTTCTCTTGACAGCTAGTGTATGGTTGGACTATAGTGGATGGAATATATCTGATAAAGGTTGTTGGGTTTTTCCCCTATTTTGGGTTTTCCCAGGATAAATATCTTGTGTACTCTTGTTTATTGTTTATGCTGCTATTATTATTCAGTCTATGATATAACTATTAATGATAAAGGAATAAAAGAACACTAGTAACACTACTTCTCTATAAGTAAAGAAAATCCAACATGGTATGAAAGCTGGTTACCTTTAGAACAATTTGACCACTAGAAGGAAGATCTTTCCACAATGCCTTTCCGCTGCTGTAACCGTGTCGTTGCATCACTCTCTTTTTGTCAATATCGTTGAGAACTATCCAAAAGTTGTTGGGGATAATTATTTCACTTGGAAGCTCTCCATACCCTAGTGCACCTCCTGCAACCTTCAATTTGTAGTTTGGTGAAATCCAAAAATTTGAAATTTCTCAGATCTAGGGTTTTTACCAGTGAAAATATGAGAGTTGAGGATATAGTGGATGGACCAAAGAACTTCATATCCTAGAATAATAGAGTACTTATCATTATAGAGAAGAATTATTTATTGGATCATGTGAAGCAAGTGCTTCCAGAACCAAAAGAACAAGACACTAAAGCAAATTTAAGGAAGAATGAGATCAAGGCCAAGAGGATCTTGACAGACTCAAAAAAACACCATTTGATACCTAATGTATCAGATGTTGAAGAGAATAAGTCAAAGGATGAAGAGTATGTATTTTAGCTAGTGGGTTTTCCAAGAACATGACCGTGGGAGCTATGGAAGAGAACTCAAGTGGGACAACAACAACTAAACTCCAAGTTTGCATATCAGGTTTGATATTTTATATTGTTGTAGTTTAAGTAAGTGTTGTAACTAGAATAATAGTCTTTAGAATTATATTATTGTTATTGCTATTGCTAGTTTAGTAACACTTGATTATTGTTGGTATTATTACCATTAAGTAAATGTTCATACTAATAATGCACTTGTTTACAAGATAAATTGATCTCCTCTAGGAGATGTTATTGGTTGGTGATATTGTTCTAGACATGTTATCTTGTAAATTCCATAGAGGTTAACATGGAGATATTGTTGTTCTTGTTTCTTGTTCTGGGAAGGTCATAGGTAATAGATATGGGAGAGATATATAATGAGAGTTGTAGGAGACAACAATTTAGATGGTCTCTAGCTGATACATGTAGTAGACTATCCAAAAATAGAGTTGTGCACATCCATGTAATGAAGGAGAAGAGGACAAAGTTAGAACCTTATGGAAAGACAGGTACTTTTGTAGATACAAATTATTTCATATGGAGATCAATTTTAAATAGAATAAGGATCCGAAGATGACCATACAAATCCCTCTAGTTAAATCACTCTTTAGATCACTAGGAAAGAGTTAGTATAGCCAAAAGGTCCTATCGAGAATCGTTACAGTGACTAGGAAAACACCAACATGGTCCCATGATAATTTGCAGAATTTAAAGGAGATACAAAGATATAAAATTGACAAGGCATATCATGAGGAGGAGTCGACGACTCCACCAATGGTGAGGTAGGTGACACCACTAAGTACGAGCTCAGAAGGAGCTAGAGTTTAGAGGGATTCAACCCTAAGGAGACAATAGGGAGGATCAACCTCCCAAGGACAATTCATAGGAGATTAGACTTCAAATGAGGTTATCACATGCAGAGGGAGAAGATGGCTCTGAAAATTATATAGAATCAGAGGGAGTCAATATTCATAGGGAGCATGCAGACTCAGAGTGATCCCGATCTCAGAGAGAGGCAGTGGCTTAGATAATTCAATTCATAAATTATTCCTCCTCAGATTTAGAGACGTCTTCCAAGACTGATAGACATGAGGCTAGATCAAAGCTTTAGAGGCTTCGATGAAATATGATACCTCCTGGGAGGATTCCCTTGTTTTAGTGACAGAGGAGGAAGCCAGTCAGAAGGCTTGGGATATGGATTCTGCCTTGGTTCCCAGACCATAAGGAAAGTCAGTGGTGACTTCCAAGTTGATCTACAAGACCAAGCATGTTGTAGATTGCATCATAGAAATGTACAAATCTTGATTTATGGCCAGAGGATTCTCCCAGAAAGAGGGAGAAGATTATTATGAGACACTTTCTCTAATAGCCAGAAGAAGTGTACATAGAGAAACCACAAGATACATGAGAAGGTTTCTCATCTCTGCATATTAAAGAAGTCTTTGTATGGGCCTAAGGAGACACCTAGGCCATGATATGATAGATAATACCGTTACTTTATGAGCTTGGGAATGGTTTCCCATTGATCCTATATGTGGATGAACTGTTTCTTACAGGGGATGAGAAGCTCACAGATGGGTGCAAGAGGGAGATTGATTCAGAGTTCCAGATGAAGGATCTAGGTCTGATGGATTACTTCTTGGGATTGGAGGTGTGGAAGATTTTAGATGAGATTTTCCTTATCCAAGGAAAATATACTTTTGCGATCCTGCAGAGATTCAAGATGATGGAATGAAAGTCCATGGCCATACCCATGACGATAAATTTGAAGCTTATGAGTGATTCATCTTCAGATTTGGTGGATCCCATGATGTACAAACAACTGATTGGATCCTTGATGCACCTGGTTAACACCGGTCCGGACATATGTTTTGCAGTGAATGAATTGAGTGAGTACATGGTTGAACCTATACATGTACATTGTATGGAAGAAAGACATATGTTGAGGTACCTGCATGGTACGATTGGATATGGATTGAGATATGTCTCGGGTGGAGATGTGAATCCGTAGGGATATATAGACTCTGACTGGTTAGGAAGCGCAGTTCATTGGAAGAGTACTTTCGAATGTTGCTTCAGTATGGGATCATGTATGATCTCATGGTTGAGAAGGAAGTATACATCAATGGCACTCAATACAAAAGAGGCAGAGTATATCACAACTAGTGTGGCAAGTTGTGAAGCAATGTGGCTTCGAAAGTTACTTGCAGGGATTTTTGATCTAGAGTTGGAGCAAACTTTGATACATTGTGACAATCAAAGTTGCGTAAGGATTTAAGAGAAACCTGTATTTCATGAAAATTCAAAGAAAATAGAGATAAATATCATTACATCTGAGACATGGTGCAGAGAGGATCTATAAATCTCCAGTACATATCCACAGATGAGAAGATAGTGAAAATTCTCACCAAGTCTCTGTCTAGAGTGAAGTATGAGTACTTCATAGACAAGCTTGGCATGATGTAGAATGTCCACCCTCATTGAGAGGGAGGTGTGTTATTTCTCCTCCTGCCGGATAACCCCTCTGGCCAAGGGTTCCCTAGATAAGTCATGTGAGGTGACTGAGGGGGTAATGCACTACTGGACCCGATGAGAGAAGAAACATCAAATGCACAATAGTGAGGAATATGGGAGTAGCTTCATGCTACTGGATGATACTATAAATATGGATGATGGCATGGTAGTAGTTGTGTGCTACTAGTTTATTGTTGCATAGTTATAGAGACATCGACTATGACTATGGATGATGGCATGGAAGTAGTTGTGTGCTACTAGTTGATTGCTGCATAGTTATAGACTATGACTATGGCTGATGGCATGGTAGTAGATGTGTGCTACTAGCTGATTTCTGCATAGTCATATGTTTTATAGACTATGATTATGGATGATGTCATGGTAGTAACTATGTGATACTAGTTGATTTCTACATAATCATAGAGACTTTTGAAATGCATGGTGGTAGCTTGTGTAGTTGCAAGTTGATTGCATGATAGATACCTTGTGTCTCTGAAAAATAGATGTGTGCTACTATGGTGGATGTGTTCCACTAGAGGTGGTTGTGTACCACTAGACAATAGTTATGTACTACTATGGTTTGGTAGTAGATTGGATGGCATTGTAGCAGCTGTGCGCTACTAGTTGATTAACATGGAGACTATCCAACCTCTTGGAAGTAGTTGTGTGCTACTATTTGATTGAAACACAGTGAGGAGGACTATGGAAGTAGTTGTGTACTACTAGACTACGACAATAGTTGTGTACTACTGGACAATATGGGTAGCTGTTTGATACTTGATGATTGCAACATAGTCTTGGAGGTCGTGATGGACGATTTGAGATACCGATGGCATGGTAGTAGTTGTGTGCTACTAGTTGATTGCAGAGTAGTCAGTGGACTACTAGATGAAGATATCGTGGAAAGATACCTCCCTAGCTAAGAGGGAGTGTTGATGTTTTGGTAGTTGCGGGAGGAACTTTCCTCTAGACAACCTTTCTTAGATAGAGAAGAATATTTCATAAGTCCAAGAAGACCATTGAAAAACGTAATAATACCTCAGAGGAGAAGTCAAACCACAAGAACTAATAAAGTGGAAAATGAATTAGTACATATGAGAAGTCAGCCCCAGTATTCCATATAAGATGTCAGCCCCAGTACATTGATAGACCATTATAAATATGATGATGCCTTGCTCATTTGAAGACACTCACTCGCAGTTGTAGCTACATAATAAGGCACATGTCGGAGGCTAGGAAGACACAACTATTGCAAAATCTAGGAAATTGGTTATTCTTTGTGGTTACTCTCTCTCTCTCTCTCTTTCTCTCTCTCTCTCACACTCTCTCTTGTGCACTACCATTGGTAGAGGTGCGCTCCTCTTGTATGGTGGTGCTGCTACATTTGTGAGAACTAGCTTGTGCACTAGCCTAGTGCTAGGGTTTCTTTCTTGTCTTTTGCTCTTGAGAGATGGTGTATGGTTGGACTATTGTGGATGAAATCTATCTAAGAAAGGTTGTTGGGTTTTTCTCCCTTTTGGGGTTTTCCTAGGATAAATCTCTTGTGTACTCTTGTCTATTGTTTATGTTGCTATTATTATTCAGTCTGTGATATAACTGTTAATGATAAATGATTAAAATAAAACTGGTAACACTACTGCTCTATAAGTAAAGAAAACCCAACAATTCTATCCAAGGATATTCCAAAACAATATCCACTTCATTCATATCCATAGCATAAAAATATGAATGCAACACATATTTATCCATACTGAGCTTTAAATATTTAAAAATTTGAAAATTTTCACTCGCAACCCATGTGCCTTGAATATTCTTTGCAAGAAATTGCAGTCAATTAACCAACTAAATATTGATAAAATTATGCATGCAACTAGGGTTAATAGAAATAACAACCTTCTCCTTATGAATACAACCATGAACCTGTAATGAAAATAAACCCTGGGTTTTCTCTCTATCCTTATTTTTAACATGAGGCCACCTATCTAATAATATTTTTTCAAATTATTCATTGGAGAGTGCCATCATCTCCTTATAATCAAGCTATTTCCACCAAATGGCCGCATCACCTTGTAATTTGAGAGCTACCCAATAGGTCCAACTCTCTTCTCATGTTGACTTTCTTTTTTTGAGGAATTATTCAATACTAAGGCCATCACATTTCCCTGTAAAATGCATCTTAATATGAAAAACCCCAAAAATAGAACCAGGGTTTATAAATATCTTATCATGCGAATTGCGTGGCTTATTCTGGAAAAACCTTGAAAAATGACTGAATTTAAAATTCTCATAACATTACTTCTTGGAATCCTTTTCGGTTGATTTGTTTTTGAAATTGGGTATTTTCCCGAGAGGAATTCAAATATACAACTTGTTTCTGCAATTTTTATTCATAAAGTTTCAAAACTGAGTCTGAAGTAGAAAGAGAAGAGGACAAAGCTAGAACCTTTTGGAAAGAAGGGTACTTTTGTGGATACAAAGTATTTCATATGGATATTGATTGTAAAGAGAAGAAGGATTCAAATATGACCATACAGATCCCTATAGTTAAATTACTCTTCATATCATGAGAAAAGAGTCAGTAGAGACAAAAGGGCCTACCCATAATCGTTATAGTGACAAGAAAAAGACCATCATGGTCCCATGATACTTTGCAGAATGTAAAGGAGATACAAATATATAACATTGATGAGGCATATCATGAGAAGGAATAGATGGCTCCACCAGTGGTGAGGGAGGTGACACCACTAATTACCATCTCAAAAGGAGCTAGATTTCATAGGGATTCAACCCTAAAGATCTAATAGGGATGAGCAACCTCCCCAAGACAGTTAATAGGAGATCATACTTCAGATGAGGTTAGAACATGAAGAGGGAGCAGATGGATCTGGAAATTATATAGACTCAAAGGAAGTCAATATTCAAAGGGAGCATGTAGACTAAGAGTTAGCCCGATCTCAGAGAGAGTCATTGGCTTAGATACTTTCGTTCAGAAGTTATTCCTCCTCAGATTCAAAGACGTCTTCCAAGACTGACATACATGAGGCTAGATCGAAGTTTCAAAGACTTTAAGGAGATATGATACCTCCTGGGAGAATTCCCTTGTTTCAGTGACAGAGGAGGAAGCCAGTCAGAAGGCTTGGGATATGGATTTTTCCTTGGTTCTGAGACTAGAAGGAAAGTCTGTGGTGACTTCAAAGTTGATCTACAAGACCAAGCATGTTGCATATTGCATCATAGAAATGTACAAAGCTTGATTTGTGGCCATAGGATTCTCCCAACAAGAGGGAGAAGATTATGATGAGACACTTTTTCCAGTAGCTAGAAGAAGTGTACATAAAGGAGCCACAAGATACATGGGAAGGAGTCTCACGTATGCAGATTAAAGAAGGATTTGTACAGGCTGAAGCAGGCACCCATGTCATGATATGCTAGATAACACAATTACATTATGATATTGGGAATGGTTTCCCATTGATCCTATATGTGGATGAATTGTTTCTTACAAGGGATGAGAAGCCCATAGATGGGTGCAAGAGAGAGATCGCTTCAGAGTTTGAGATGAAGGATCTAGGTCTGATGCATTAATTCTTGGGATTGTAGGTGTGGCAGAGATCAGATGATATTTTCCTTAGACAAGGAAAATATACTTTTGCAATCCTGTAGAGATTTGGGATGATGGAATGCAAGTTCATGGTCACACCCATGACGATAAATCTGAATCTTCTGAGTGACTCATCTTAAAATTTGGTGGATCCCATGATGTACAAACAACTTCTTAGATCCTTGATGTACCTGCTTAACACCAGGCCAACCATATGTTTTGCAGTGAATGACTTGAGTGAGTACATGGTTGAGCCTATACATGTACATTGTATGGAAGAAAAACATATGTTTAGGTACCTGCATGGTATGATTGGACATGGATTGAGATATGTCTCGGGTGGAGATGTAAAGCCATAGGGATATAAAGAATCTGACTGGGTAGGAAGTGCAGTGTATTAGAAGAGTACTTCCGAATGTCACTTCAGTCTGGGATCATGTATGATCTCATGGTTGAGAAGGAAGTAGAAATCAATGGAACTCAATATAGCAGAGGAAAAATATATCACATCTAGTGTGGAAAGCTGTGAAGCAGTGTGGTTTTGAAAGTTTCTTGCAGGGATTTTTGATCTAGAGTTGGAGAAAACTTTGATACATTGTGACAATCAAAGTTGTGTAAGGATTTAAGAGAAACCTATATTTCATGACAAGTCAAAGAACATAGAGATCAAATATCATTACATTTGAGACATGGTGCAGAGAGGAGCTATAGAGCTCTAGTACATAACCATAGATGAGAATATAGTGGACATTATCACCAAGATTTTGTCTAGAGTGAAGTATGAGTACTTCAGAGACAATCTTGGCGTGATATATAATGTCCACCCTCGTTGAGAGGGAGGTGTGTTGTTTCTCCTCCTGTTGGATAACCCCTTTGGCCAAGGGTTCCCTAGATCATTCATGTGAGGTAACTGAGGGGGTAATGCACTGTTGGACCCGATGAGAGAAGAAACATCACACTCATAGTCATGAGGACTATGGGAGTATATTCATTCTACTAGATGAGATTATAACTATGGATGATGGCATGGTAGTAGCTGTGTGCTACTAGTTTATTGCTGCATAGTTATAGAGACATCGAATATGACTATGGATGATGGCATGGTAGTAGTCGTGTGCTACTAGTTGATTGCTGCATAGTTATAGACTATGACTATGGATGATGGCATGGTAGTATATGTGTGCTACTAGCTGATTGATGCATAGTCATATGGATTATAGACAATGATTATGGATGATGGCATGGTAGTAGCTGTGTGATACTAGTTGATTGCTACATAATCATAGAGAATCACCAAATGCATGAAGACCTTCCACCTTCCTCCCAGTCTTAGACCACACCGCTCATATACTCTCAGCAGTGGGTCACCCTCAATCTAGGGATAAATTCCATATGGGTAAAGGGTTTCTAACTAGGCTAAGGTCTCTTTAAAAACATACAAACTCAGACAAATGTTCCAACACAAACTAACAACCTACAGTCCCTCATTCCCCACATGCCTGTCCCACCCCAGAAAGTGTTCCCCTTCTCTGCTCAATAGTCCTTCGACTGCCCCACTTCCCTTCTGGGGCTTCAACAATAGGTCAGACATGAAGTCTTAGAGCCTTGTAGATGCAGTTTGGCACCTTGGGTAATCAATTCACATTAGTTCTCTCACCCGAAGAGAATTATCATGGGCCTGAAAACTCGCTTCTTCAGCTTCCTACGAGTTTGACAACCCATTTCTTCAATATCTTATGAGCAACCCACTTCTAAAATGTCCTATGGGCTTGAAAACCTGCCTCTTCAATCTAGCTCCAAATCTAACCAATATCCTAGTACATGTACAAGTACGGTACTAACAACATGAAGGTACATATGACCATAGCATGGAGGTAGTGCGGTATGCATAATGATGGAAAGATGATCAAAGGAACTAAATTTCCCCAATTATGTTTTCATGTTCCCAACTTACAAGTACGGTTCTAGCATCATGAATGTACAAGTATTTCCCCAATTTTGAGCATGGTACTAGCAACATGAAGGTACAGATAACCGTAGCATGGAGATAGTGAGGTATGAATAATGATGGAAAGATTATCAAAGGAACTGAATTTCCCCAATTATATTTTTCATGTTCCCAACTTGACACTTGTCATGTTGGGAACTAGGATCTTGGTTCCACATGGATACCCTCACAAGGTGATATGTTCCTCAACATAAGGACTTAGGATATATTTAAATATACATACTTTATACTTTAAACATTTTTGGGAATGTTGATAAAATATTCCTTTGGGATTAAGCCCCTTTTCCCAAGACTCTTATCTCCCCTTTCCCATTCTGGAAAGTTTATCCCCTCATACTCTTTTACATGGTTGGTTTGAAATAGTGATGTATTTTCATTAAACTGAGTGTGATTTCATTTAAAAAAAAAATAGACTCGCTAGCCTTTTAGGTTTAGGCTCACCAACCCAATAACTATACAAGTACTCTGGCCTCAAAATAGATTCATACAAAGGCACTCTTGCCCCAAAATATCCTAGCTCATCATCATATATGTACAATTACATTTATATTTACAATGGGGTTTTGCCTAGGGGTATTACACTCCTTGTTGTTAATATTACTCTGACTCTCTCTCTCTTCCCCTCTTTATCTCTCCCTCTCTATATCTCCCTATATCACTCTCTAGCTCTCTGCTGCTCTTTCTGGATCTCTCCCTCCCTCCCATTCTTTCCCTCCACCCTCTCTCTACAATATCCCTCTAACTTTGCATCTCACTCCCAATCTCTCTTCTACTCTTGTTGGTTCTTTTCCTCCCTCCCCTTATCTCCCCCCCTCTCTCTCTTGCATGTACCTCTCTCTCCCCCTCACTATGTATCCCACTCAATTTATTTCTCATTGTATCCTCCTCCCTCCCTCTCCTCCACTCTCACCCCTTTCTCTCTTTATATCTCTCTACCCCCCTTCTACCCCCCTTGCACACTCTATCTCAGTCTCTCTCTACCCACTCCTCCCTATCTCTCTCCTATCCCTCCCACTATATC
>JASDQU010191410.1:9698-20249 GCA_032191745.1 Picea mariana
CAACTGTTTCTCCTTTAGGCCCTTGGCCAATTTCAGTTCCTGCCACCAAATGTTGGCCTTCCCCTTCAGATTGTACATGGCCATTCTGACCTTCATGTTGCTGGAATAGTTGTAGATCTGGAAGTATTTTTTGATGTCCAACAACCATGCCTCAGCTTCTTCTCCGATCCTGGATTATCCATCAAAGGTAGTTGGTTTAATCTTTTTAAATTCTCCTTCAAGGTGGTCTACTTGTTTTCTTTTTTTGTCTGGTTTAGTTTTGTCTTCAGCTAAAGGTGTCCCTTCAAATGAATTGTCTCCTTTTTCGGTTTCCGAACCAAAATTCTTGGAGGCCCTTTTGCTGACCTCTTCGTCATGGTTATCGTCTTTTGGGATTTTCTTGGTTACTATACTACGCAACAAGGCTTCATTTATCTCTTGTTGTTCCTGCTATGCCTTCTTCAATTTTTCATTGTCGGCCTTGAAAACCTGCAGTTCAACAATAAGATTCCTCATTGTTTCCAACACCTCCGTGGGTGAGCTTCCATGACTGTTCTGTCTCGGATCTCCAGGAGGTCCTTGCTACGGATTTCCTTCCATCCTGATTTCTGCACCCTCCTGCGCTACCATAATTTACACAAAACAAAAAGGGATTTATGTTTGTAACCATAAGATTTATTAGTTTTACATAAATCGGGATATATATTAAGCAGCTAATGTGGTTGTAACTTTTGCTTTGATACCATATGTAATGAACCTCAAATTCACCATAAAAAAAAAAAAAAAAATGTTTTCCCATGATATATTTCAATTTCGTTTAAGTTTAGAATTTAAGAGAAGGTAAGATTCATTTCTGTCCACTATGACATTACCACACCAACCTAGTTTGCTTCGAACAGAAAGGTTTATGTGGATAAAATTTTCCATAATTCTATCACTCTCCTTCACTCCCAAACGACTCTTAGCATACTTATATATATATAGGCAGTATCTAGACTTAGTATTATAGTCCATCCCTCTCCTTGGAACATGAGTTCCTATGCTCGCTCGCATTACTAGTTATTTGACTTTGAAATAAATTTCATACACTATATAAAAAGTGAAGGGGTCGGGGACGTATCGTTTGTCAGAAAATACAAGGTTTAAACCTAAGACGTTTGGTATCACTTGGTATATGGTTCGACTCATTAAAATAGATTTCTTTATGAGTAGTCATGGTTAATGTCCTGTCAATTTCCAAATACACAAAAGTTTGGGTATTAATTCCCAATTAAGACCCTCGTATAACTCGCTCTTAACTAAACGATGTCTTAAGTGAAATCTCAAATAAATGATAATTAACTCCAGTAAATGGATGGAGGGGACGTATTCCACTAGTAGTATCACAACGTGACTGTCATTAATCTCACCAATTTCTTGGTGGGGAAGGAGTGGTTTATTTGTCAGAACAGTTAAAGCTCTGCACTTGAAAGTTAATGGATATTTTATATTCTTGAATTCCGATGGTTACACCTGACCGCTCCTTCAACCTAGTCATGACACATCCTCCCCATTGTATGGCAAGACTATCATTCGTACCTTCAACAATTAATCAGTGTAGCAGAGCTTCTTTTAGGGTTTCGAATGTTTTCTATTGTCAATGTGAAATCTTCCAGAAACAACTTTGCGTATTAACATTTTTCAACATGAAAGGCTGTCGAAAATGGAGGACGTTACCCAATGGAATATCCGGCGTTATTCGCCTCCCTGGTATGTTTTGCGACACCCCTTGTGTTCTTGGTCAGCTAAACGCAAACTTTGGTTTACCCTCACGGTGTAAGAACCCTCGTATTGGCTTGTAAATAGAATCTTCCCTCTTTAAAGGTCTTGTTAGGACTGTAATTTGAATCTTCCCCTTCAATATTATTCCTCGTGACTTTTTGTATGGTTCGGCTACCGAAATTTGATTTCTCTATGTATTTCTCCGCAATGTCTCCTGGAAGGAATTCGACATTCTGCCCCCTTGTTTCCTCGATTACCAAAGGATTTGCACCTCCTTGTAAAAAATTTACTCTTAGGGTTTGCCATTTTGTTACAAGCTCTATAATTTTTCCGTTGGTATGTGTCAAGGCCTGGTGGTACCCTGATATGAAGCCACACAGGGTTTTAATATGAAGATGAAATATTTCCTGTTGTGTAATAAAGATTTATGTTACATTTCCTTTTCTTTTTCCTTTTTCTGTTTGTAAGCATGTATCCCTTTCTAAATTTCCGAGAGACTTCTCTTCTAGACAAAATAGAGAGAATTAATATTAGTAAAACAAAATAGAGTGAAGTAAGTAAGTGAAAAAACATAAAAAATAGGAATTAGTGTTAGTAAAACAATTAAGTAAACACTGATATATATTATGATAAATCTTATTTGAATTTGATAAGAAATCCAAAAAAGAATATCTTATACTATATTCATGTGTCTTTTGATAAATGTTTGAAATATCAAGCATAAATGAATCACTATTGAAACTTTGAGTATTGTGTTTGTGTTTGAAACATAAATAAATAATAATTTAACCTAGTTTGCAAATAATTAAAATTGAATTTTTAAATTTAATCACTAAAAGAATAAAATTTATAATTATTATCAATAGATATTTTTTTTTAATTTTGTTTATCATTAAATATTGGTAAAACTAATCGTTCTTGTGGAATTAAATGAAAAACCACAAATCTTGAAAGTGATAAATTTGTTACATTTACAAACCTCTTCGAGAGAGTAATCTACTTTATATTCTACTGATATGTTTGATATGTTAGACAAAATCTCTTCTAGCTAGTCTAAAAAACAAGCTGATAATGATGAACTCCATCGCTAATGGGCTAGAAAAGAGCGTACACCTAATGGGTGAGAGAAAACCAAATTAATGGAGAAAATTGGAGACATAGATTGGAATTTAATACTATCTAACTATGGTAGCACAACAGGTCTAAGAACATATCTACCTGACCCTTGGCACCATATGAAAAAAATAAAATATGTTTTATATGTTGCAGTTGAAGAAGAGTACCATTTGGTTATCGATCGATGCACATCATTATGTTTGACATCCACAAAAGCACTTCATACAAATCCTCATTTTTTGTTGAAATTTAAATTTATATAGGTACATGCTACCACCTATGTCCTGCACACATCTCTATTAAATGATCTTTGTGATCTTTGTGAGTGCCTCATATCAAGCTCCTCTGTGATGGGTAAGAGAGAAGTCACTATTGGATTTCATCTTTAGTTGTGTATTTTTCTATTGCATTCACTAGAAAATCTAAATGGTATTTTTCAGTTTGTAATGGTTGAAACTTTAGATACTCTAATATCATATTTTTACCTTGGATTATATTGTTTAAATAACTAACATTATCAATACGAATTGGTCGAAAATTTGATTCAAATATTTTAAATTTCTGGGTTCCAATTACTATTTGTTTTATAACTGATGTGACAAAGTTTTGACGAGATGATAGAAACGGAACATCGATATGCTACAAATGTTTATTGTCAATATTACATGAAAAATACATTGATGGATGTTATAAGTTAGAGGTGAAGTATCAATAGAGTCATAGTAACATGTTACTCCTATCACATCCCTTGAGAGCCCCCAAAAGGTGAATGACATTAAAACTTCCTCTTAAGGTAATCTTGAAGTATATGACTAAAGGTCCTTCTCGAGATGGATATATGGACATATATTTAATTCATCATCAAAATGTGAAGAAGTGTTTCACCTAGGTGATTGACTTGTGTGCCCGAGGTGGGCGTTCCCCTAGGTGGCCTCCTTGGCCTAATTCCTCCCTATTTAGATTTGGAAGCGTCCCAGCTTCCATGAGAAGATGCGGAAACTTGTTGTGAAATACATCAATTGTGATCCACTTTGCCTGAGCTGGAGTTTGGCCTTGATGGGCAACTAGATATGAAGTGTAAGTCTGGTGTCTTGTAGAGCGACTTCGAGTGTCTAGTATAGTGTCTTTGGCCAAGGGGATTTGGAAATCGGGAATGTTGTCCATTAGATGAGTGATGGTGACTGGTTATTCCGAGAGGGAAGGCTCAAACAACTTTAAGTGATTTACATTAATGACATTGTGGATTCCAATTTGTGGTGGCAAATCCAACCTATATGCATTTTCTCCAATCTTGTCGAGTATTATATACAAACAGTATCTGATTGGCAGAAGCTTGTGATGGTGGCATTTGAAGAACTTCTTATCCAAGTGTAACCAGACTTGATACCCTGGTTGAAATTACAGGAAGGTTCTTTGTTTTTCATGGTGCTTCTTTGCATGATATTGGGATGCTTTAAGTGTTGATGTGACTGCATTGTGGTGTTGTGCAATTTGTTGTAGAAATCATTGAGCTGACAGTTGTTCCTGTTGTTGATGGAAGGTACCTTGAGGAGCCCAAGTGAGTGGGAGCTCGGTTGGAGATGCTGGTTGGAAGCCCAAGAAGACTTAAAAAGGTGAAAATCCTATAGAAGAATGTGTTGCCTTGTTCTATCTATGTTGGATAATGTACAAGTAATTGTCCCATTGTTTGCTGTGCCCAAAGTGAGTTCGGAGAGCATGAACCAAGACTCTGTTGACAACCTCTATTTGGACATCCGTTTGAGGATGGAATGCAGTAAAAAACTTGAGTTTGCACCCCAATAGCGCCCATATGGTCTTCCAAAATGTACTGAGGAAGTGAGAATCCCTGTCTGAGATGATAGTTCTTGGGAGGCCAAAATGGGGCTAGACATGTCGAAAGTAGAGTTTTGTTGTTTGAGTTGTTGTACTAGTCTTCGTGCATGGGATAAAAAGTGCCATTTTGCTGAAGCGGCATATCACTACCCAGATTGCATCATGTTTCTTTTGGGTTGTTGGAAGTCCACTGAGGAATTCCATTGAGATTGACTCCCAATGCCGAGAAGGAAGCGACAGTGGTTGATACAACCCATGCTTCCGGTTGGATGTCTTAGATTGTGAGCATAATGCACAAGCTCTGATAAATTTTTCAACTTGAGGCTACATGGAAGGCCAATGAAAATGGTGTTGTATATGTTGGATGGTTTTTATGGTCCCAAAGTGGCCCCCATAGAATGAAGCATGCGCCTCCCTGATGAGCAAGAGGCGGTTTTCTGAGTGTGGAATGCATAACAAATTCAACTTGTATAGCCACCCATCCTGAATAGTGTAGTCTAGGAAGGGGGTCTGATTGATCATTGAGGGACTTTGCAAAGCTTCCCAAATCTCTCAAAAGTCGAGGTCAGTAGCATATTGATCTTTCAATGTGTCATAAGTAGCACAACGCACTTCTAGAATGGAAAGAATTGGATTAGGAGGTCAAATTAGCAAATCATCCATCTTATTAGAAGTGCCTTTCTTGTATTTGATGACTAAGTGAAATTGTTGAATGTAGGAGGCCCATTTAAGGTGCCTTTGTTCTTGAATCTTTGATTGAGAGTTTATGAAAATCAAAGGGTGGTGTTCGGTATGTAGAATGGTTTCTTTACCCAACAAGTAATGCATCCATTGTTTGAGCGCTTGAACCAAACTATAAAATTCCTTATCATAGGTACTATAATTTTTCTTTGCCTCGGACAGGATTTCAGAGTGGTAAGTAATGGGGTGTCCTCCCTGTTTAAGTACGACACCAATAACATATTGTGAGGCATCAGAATCAATATCAAAGGGTTGGGAGAGGTCTGGCAGATGTAACACAGGAGATGAGCGGAGGGCGTCTTTGAGCTGAGCAAAGTGACTAGTTTCTTCTTTGGTCCAGATGAATGTAGAAGAAGTATTTGAGAGTTGATGCAAAGGTCGAGCAATATTTGAAAAAGAGGGAATGAACTTACGATAGAAATTGATGCCACCCAAAAAGATTTTCAACTCCTTAGCTGAAGAAGGTAGAGGCCATTGATTCAATGATTGGATGTAGGATGGATCTGGTTGAATACCCTCTAAGTTGACCACAAATCCAAGATAGGGAACTGAAGTCTAACCAAAATATGACTTCTTCACTTTGACTTGCAACTTGTGTTCTTGGAGAATTTGGAGAACTTGTCGAACATGTTGCATGTGAGTGTCCCATGTCTAACTAAAGATGAGAATGTCATCTAAGTAGATGACCACAAATCGACCCAAATGTTCTCTGAAGATGTCATTGATGAGCCTCATGAAAGTGGTTGGGGCATTGGTGAGGTCGAAATGCATGACTTTCCACTCAAAAAGACCAAATTTTGTCTTCAACGTTGTTTTCCAAACATCATCTGGGTTCATTCGAACTTGATGGTAGCCAGATGTCAAATCCAATTTAGTAAACCACTTAACTCCTTGAAGGGTGTCGAGTAGTTCCTCAATCTGGGGTAGGGGGTAACGATTTTTTATTGTGGCTTTGTTCAAGGCTTGGTAATCAATGACAAGGCGCATCTCTGAGGTATCTCTTTTAGGGATGACAAATGCGACAAAAGAACAAGGAGAAGATGAAAGTTGGATATGGCCAGAGTTGATGAGGTCGGTCAATTGTCTTTCCAATTCCTCTGTTTCTGTTGGGGCCAATCAGTAAGTAGGGGTGTTAGGTAAGGTAGATCCGGGGATGAGATGAATGGAATGATCAATGTGTCAGGAGGGGGAAAGTCCCTCCGGAGGTTGAAATACCTATGAAAACTTGTGGAGGAGGGGAGTCATTGTTTCAGGAACACGGTGTGTGGTATTGTTTGGTGTTATTGGGTGCACCAAACATAGAGAGACACATTGGTTTAAGTGTACATGTGGGATTTTTTCTTTGGTAGAATGGGGTTTGGGTTTTGCTGCAGTTAAGATATAAGTGTGGCTTTCTTTGCTAATTTTGTACTGGAGGGATTTGGCTAGATAAATAGAATTTCTTTGGGTTTGGTATGGGATAACTAGTACCAAATCCACACAATTCAAGAGGGAGACATCACAGAGGACAATATCTTTGAATTGGCCTATGGCAAAAGTGACTAGACAACGGTTGGAAAGTAGGAGGCGAGGGACATCCTTCTAGACCCATCCAAGTTGATAGGGTTGCAGATGTGGAGTACTGACAAGATTAAGGCGGTTGACAAGGTCTTGAGACACCAAATTTTTTTGGCTTCCATTGTCCATAATTAGTAAAGCCAAGGCATTTTTGATTTGGCAGTTATGGGTGAAGAGGGGTTGGGTGGATGCGTTCGAATCTTCCTGGGTCATTAGAATCAATGAAGTATATACTTATGTGGGATTGTCCAGAGGAACTTCTTCGGTATCTTCTACTTGGGAAGTCGCAATGAGCTCAGTCAGTAGGGTTTTGTTGGTTTTTAGATTTTCTAGGGTTCAACAATCTGATGAATTCTGTGAAGTAGTTTTGTGGAATGAGCACCAGGGTGTCCTTGTATTTATATTGGTTGTGGGGTTTTGAGACTGAGGAGGTGGAAAGAGGGCTAAGGGATGGGAGCTGGATGGTTGAGAGGCGGGAGGGTCTGTGCAGGGGCGGGACTGAGGAATACGACCGGGTAAAATCATGAATCTGGGTAACACTTTCGTGACAATCGGGTCTCCAAAATTTCTAGCGGCAATTTTTCGGTCGAACAAATGTTTCTTTCGGCCGAAATATTTTTCGACCGAAAATTTTCACGTTAAATTTAACGGTGCCCTCGAAATTCGTGTACAATGTTTTTTGGATGAATTATTTTCCCGTGGTAAGCATATTTCAGCCGAAACGTTTATTTTTAACGGATTCCATTAAAAACTAGGTTTCACTTGAAAATGAGTCTATTTGCAGGAAACTGCAAATTCTCTCCATCTTACTTCATCTTTGAAGGTAGCGGACTCCTACAAATACTCAGAATTTAGTTTGAGAATTGATACCAACATTTTTAAAATTGAATCTTCTTTCATTGGGTATAATTTGTGTTCATTTTCATTGTTTTTATCTAATTTTATTTAATTTTATAAAAAATCACTGCATAATATTTTTAAGTGAGATTATGATTCGGTGAAATGAAAAATCCATATCTCTAAAAATACACAACGGAAAATTATGGAAAATTTATATTCATAATTGTTAAACTATTCTCTTCAAAAAGGTATTTTTAGATTTTACTTTTAAGTAAAAATTAAGATAGATACAAGGTGTAGAAAAACACGTGTTTAAAATCTGCAACGTTTTCATCTTGGTCAACTTAAAAAAATTCTAGAAATTATAATATTCATCCGTTAGATTCAAAATTATAGTCATAATAAAATAGAGTCTCTGTAGATTGTTGCAGTATATTTCATTTCTTAAAAACATAAGTTTAATAATAGATACATTGTTGTGGAAAACAATAACTCATTATCATTCCTTTCATGTTAAGGAATGTACTGTTAAACAATTGTCAAATTGACATATCAAATCTTGATAAAAAAAATTTGAAAAATAGTCATTAGAAATATAACAAAATTATTCACAAGTTCTTTTTTTTACTGTAAAGTGAAATTCTAAATAAAAAAATATTTTTGTATGCCGGAAGTTGAAGAACTTGTGAAAATACAGTTTTTTTTGTCATAAAACAAGCAAAAGTGTTACCCATCTTCATGATTTTACCCGACCTCTAGGAGAGACTTTCCTTTCTATAGCCAAATATCTCTAAAACGTTTTGTCTAAAGTTGGATTTTCAAACAACTCTACTTCTCGAAGGAATTGCATTAATAAACCAGCCACAAATTTTAATATGAGTACCTCTTCCGGATATGGAACATGAAGTAAGAGGTGCATCTTGCAGAAGAAGTCTATGTAGCCTTGCACTCCTTATGAAGGGAGTTGTCAAAGTTGGTGCCATTTTATGCATAAGCATTGCACATACCCAGGTGGGTAGAAGCGATTTCTCAAGGCTTCAAAAAGTCAAGCCAAGGTTTTGATGGGTTGGGAAGTAGAGGAGTCTAGAGCATCCCCAATATCTATCACAAATGTTGTCTTCTCTTTCTCAGTATCCCACCAAGTTTGTGCCAGTCCTTATAATTGCAAGGAGGCAATTTGGAGCTTTCTTTCCTCGATAAGGCCTGGACATGTATTGAAATAAGTTGATAGGACACGGATCCAAGAATCCACAATTTCACCATTGGTTTTCCCAACAAATTTGGGAAGTTGTATTTGAGTGTCCAACCAGAAGGGATTTGGATTTTTTTGTTGTTTCATTGTGAGCAACTCATTGAGGATGGAGGAAAAATATTGGATGGGATTTGATGTGTTGGAATATGAGTCGACTACCAAAGGATATTTGTGTGGAGGCATTGTGAGGCTGGCTGAAGAGAAAAGGTGCCCCTAGGTGGCAATGTTGAACAAAGAACTATGTTTTGAGAAAAAAGGACTCAAAACCCTGAAACAACGGAGCTTGAACTGGCTTAGAGGGAGAGATCTATATTGTTTTAGATCTATGGAACTCCTCTCCATGGCAATGGATATGTGGGCACCCTTGGGGCTTATGATATCTTTGGAGCTTCTTGCATAAAAATGGAAACCCTGGAATGGGCAAACTCTCGATTATTTAATGAAAACCTCAAAAACATTTGGCTCAATCTTCAAGATCAGAAGATTTTCCATGGATATTGAGGCTCTGATACCAATTGATCTGCCCAATAAGGCGATCTATAGGAGAAGGTGACCATGCAATCCATAACCTGGCTCTCTGAACAAAAACTTTCCTTAGGGGCGCAAATCTGAACAGGGGCGCACCATTAGTTTGGGTGACCAAGCAAATGGGGATCCGAACTGGGATGATCTGAGAGTGGCCAAAAGGCTTTGGAAATATCATAGTGACCTCCGAGGATCAATGGGAGAAGCAAAATGTAGTCATGGAAGAGGGCGCACTCACTTCATTCCCACAAAGAAGAAACCAACAAGGGCGAAAACCCCACTTGGTGCACCCTCCCTTCCGCCTCAGAAAAACTCGAAGGAAATGATTTTCTCCATGAGAGAGTGGCTAGTTAAGGGAATAATCTTACTCTCAAAGGTGGAATCATGGCAAACAGAGTCACCAGGAGGTAGCCATGAAGGAAGGCGCACTAGTTATTCTTCAGAAAACCCTAAAAATGAAATTGTTGTGAATGTAAAATGAAAACTCAGAAAAGAAAACAACCAAGACACATAGCTTAAGGAGAAAAGGTAAGAATACTTTATTTGAGTCCCGGTTCACCTTGTATACTAAAGGAACCATTTATTTTACATATATTTAATTCATCATCAAAATGTGAAGAAGTGTTCCGCCTAGGTGATTGACTTGTGTGCCCCAGGCGAGCGTTCCCCTAGGTGGCCTCGTTGGCCCAATTTATGTTTTCCACTCACTCTCCTCTCTATTGACATTTTATTTAGTCAATTGAATACAAAATAAGAGTCAAATCGGCTCCTTGGATTACCAAGGAAAAGGAAAAATGTTGAGTTGTAGACACCAACCTTGGTCACACATTTCTATTCTTAGATAAATTCCTTTCAAATGGATTCATGGTAATCAATTCAATAATAGGAAGAATCAAATAGTGTCTCTTAGGAAGAATCAAATAGTGTCTCTTGGTTGGCATAACCCT
>JASDQU010191415.1:25183-37462 GCA_032191745.1 Picea mariana
ACTATCAGTGGATCGTTGTTGAACCATAGATTGTTGCAGACTTTTCGCTGTGTTTGGTAAGCAGTTGCTGCTCATTATAAATTGAATGAATTGGTCCTTCTTTTCGTTTAAATACATGGTTCAAAGATATATAATTCGTTTAGTTTTATATACATGGTTAATATATTACAACTCTTATACATTTGGTTTCTGGCATGCAATTCCTTTTCTTTATCTTAGAGCTATTATGCATTTAATTTTTATTTAATTTATAGTTTTCATACAATTTGTTTGATTTCTATTTAATTTAGCTTATTAGAGCTCTCATGCATTTTGTTTCTGTTTAATTTACTTTAGAGCGCTCATTTTTTTTACTTTTGTTCATTCCCTCATAATTAAAAAAATCAGTTAAACTACAACTTGCATTTTGAGAATTAAAAAACACTCCCATTATATTCTTCCAGATTTGCATTTCTTTATAATAAACGAATTAATGTAGAGAAACAAAATGCAATTAGTTCCTGCATTGCATTTCTTTTCTATAAACTAGTGGAAAATTAAAAAAAACATCTAATTGTATATATATTTTTTTCAAGTGACTGATAATTAAAAGAAAAACTTTTTTTTTTTCAATCCCTAAAAATAAAAAAAATCTCAAATTGTATTTGGTTTCTATTCACTTGCTTAGAATTTAAATCCTTTAATTGAAAAAACCCTATCTCTCTCATGCAATGTTATTGCTCTGCATTTCAGCTACATCCCCCACCATCCCTTTCCTTTTTACAGTAGCTATACCATCCTCTACACATTTTCAGCTGAACAACATGTTGGAAATGAAAAAATCCACTCTTTAAAAACTAAAGGCTTATGGACTTATATCAACCACTTTTTAGAACGTGGTTGTGCTAGTATATAGGTTGTTACATAAGGCTATAGGTTTGAAATCAATTAAACTTGATGGTCGATCCACCTTAGGAATTAATGCGATAAAACTTGAATTATAGCTGCTTGACATTTTTTTCGGATTGATGAACCTCCTCCACCACCCGTAGTAAGTCATCTCCCAGGATGTCAAAGAAGTCCTAAAAAATTCAGCTATCTAACCATCCAGACCATGACTATTATATTTGT
Organism: Picea mariana; assembly: GCA_032191745.1. NCBI lineage: Eukaryota > Viridiplantae > Streptophyta > Pinopsida > Pinales > Pinaceae > Picea > Picea mariana. The sequence continues at coordinate 26,294 of JASDQU010191415.1, forward strand.
TAAAGGAGCAAAATACTCCCAGGAGTTCCTCTCTGGTCAATGGACTATAGTTCCTTAAAAAGTCCATTAAAGTGCTCAACCCCCAATGCAACTCGATTCGAGAATCCTCATACCTTATTTCCTTGGTTATCGTCCACTCCCATATGGTGTTGTAATTTTCCCTATAGTTTGCAAATTTTTAGAAATAATTAGTGTTTTGGTCCCCTATAATAATCCACAAAGCCTAGCTTTTTAGATGCCATTATTTATCTTGATCTAATAGAAATTTTGGTCAAAGAGCCTTCAACGAGTGACACTTGTCAAGATCTGATTGGAGCACAAGATCTGATTGGAGCACAATGCCACTTTTATGATCCGCATAAAGAGCCTCTAGATCTTTCTTAATATCCCTTAATGCCTAGTCCTTGGATTTTTTCATTTTTTCTGCCCAAAAGATGACCTTCTCTTTAATCACTCGGAGAGTAGAGGAAATTCGAACACTGACCGACACCTTTGAATCTGCCTAGAATTTTTTCCAGTTGTCTCGGATTAGGTTGCAAAAATCCTCCTACTCGGACTAGGATGGATAATAGTTAAAAGGGGCACCCAATTGCCAATCGTCTCTTCCTAACTCTAAAAATATTGGGAAGTGATCCAAATAATGCACCTTTCTGACCCAAGACCTATACATGTGAACATTTTGTATTAGCAAATGGTGAGATAGAAACCATTTGTGTTTTTGAGACCTCACCTGATCCAACCTTGTTGTTGCTCCAAGAAGGGTTGAGTTGCACAGGCTCTACATCAACCTAACCTGCCAATTCAACAATGTTAATGAAGTAGTTATCCATTCCGTCTTCATGTGCATTTGAACTCCAAATTTCCTCTCTACTTAGGGTTAGGTTTATATCCCCCCAATAACGAGTTTGCTATACCAAAAATAGGTTGGTGCAAAAATCCTATCCCAGAAACCTTCCCTATGCTCATAAGGTCTATATAGATCGAGCATAGTTAATGATGTATCCAACTCCTTTATGAAGACTTCAATATATAGCCCTGAAGGTACAACATAATTTTTTTTTAAGAGAAATTTTGTCAAGAATCGATTTATGATTCCCCTCGAGAGTCCAAACCAAGAAAGTCCTAGCATGAACACAATTTTTACAGCTCTGCGATGATGGGGGCACATGGCCCCATCAATTCCTAAATAAACACCACATCTAGATGATCCATCTCAACTAACCTTTTTAGAGAGAGTTTTTTGGAGCTCCCTACTAGGCCCTTTATATTTACAGACATAAGCTTCATGAGGAGTATGCTTTTAGGGTAGTTCTTGCTCTAAGGACCCTAGATTTTAGTCTTTTTCTACCCTGATTTATCTCTCAGGTAGCCTTTTCTTGGTCGAGTTTAAGAGTCAATTTTCAGCCCACTTTTATAGGCCTAGTTTCCTTCTATTCATCAAACCTCGAACCCCTCTTACTGCCATAAGTCCAAGGAGAGTTCATAGGCCTTGAAAGATAAGAATCCATTCCCGTGGAAGTAGAGGGAGAAACAAGGTTTGAGGTCGATGGATTTACTTTGGATGAGCATGAAAGGGATCTGTGTCCCTTGAAAGGCCAATGATGAAGTATCCCCTTCCTTCACTCTTGGCGAACAAACCCTTGGGGCAACCCCCAAAGAACTATGACGTGAAGACTCCTCACACCAAGAGTGAACACTAGTTATATTTTTTCCCTAATTTGAAACATGTGGAGGGATTTGAGAAAGAGTAGACTTACTCGTATGATAAGCTTGAGATGATCCATTATGCTGCAGAGCCTCCAACTTGTCCCACTGCAATGGAGAAAGGTCCAGGTCATCCCTGAAACCCTCCAGTTGAGTCTGGGCAATCTCTCGGAGCTTTACACCTTCAATTAGTGGAATGGAAATGTCACTAACCAAGAATTCTTGACCTTTGGTCTCTAGATCCGTCATCAATGCCATCTAATTTTTTACCCTTGATCCCTTCTTCTTGCTAAGAGGCCCTTCCTGAAGGTGTTTCATTTGTCATAGGGAGGAGGGATTTAAAACCCTTTCAACCAAAAGCTCCAACCTTTTTCCTTGATGCATTTTTTTGAAAATTGATCTCAAAATTGGAAAGGACATGCCCTACCTTATGCTATCATGCACACTTTAAAGGAATGTTGACATAGTCTAGCACCTGGGTGTAGCTTCTACCCCCCATCACTAGGGAAATAGTCTCAAAGAGACCTTGACGAGGGCCTAATTCCACCAATTTTTAAGCTATCGATCGAAAGAAATAAGATTTTTATCTTTCATCAACTACTATGAACTTCCCTAGTGCTTCTCCAATAGCTCTCAGGCCCATGTTGGACTAGAATTCCAAAGGAAGGTTCAACAGTTTAATCCATGTAGGCGAACTAGTCACTACTTCCTCCTTGGCATCAAATAGAGTACACTAGGGTTTGCCACATAACATAATTTGCTCCAATACTAGCGACTCACTAGAATGCATCTTGCATCTTCATGGGTTTGAAAAATGAACCCTATCCATCCTCTAGCAAGAAAATGGATAATCGGCCAATAACCCAAGACTGGAACCCACTTAGTTTGCATCCATGTGTTCATGTTAACCATGAATATTCTCCTTCCACTGAATTTTCCAACTAGAGTTCAACCCTCATGCTCTACAATTTGGCCAACCTTTAGATCCTCTTCAATGACCAGGGAAATGCCACCCCCATTTGTCTTCACCACCCTTCCCTTCTTTCGATTAGGGCTATCTCTATTTTTCTTTGTCATGCCCATCTGCAGCTCTGCCAACTCTAAGTTGCCTCTAATAAACCCTAAAGTTCTCGGCTAATCATAGATATTTCTATCCAGGGGGATGGCCAACATGCAGGGTAGGGAAGTAATATTAAAAAATGGACCAAAGGTCGAGTCTCCACACAAGACAAGATTTTTTCCTAGCCCCAAAATCCGAGGATCTTTATGGTTAAGATCCTCGTCTTGATAGCAATCCATTAAAAACCCATCCAATCTGCAAGGATTGACATGGAATTTACTATATGTCCCTAGATAAGCATAAAAAAGACTAGATTGAGTACATATAGCCTCTTTCTCCTAATATAATTCAGTGATTAGGTCAAAGCACACACAAGGTGCACTAAAGATCATGTCCTCTGAAAGGGTGTCCTTGGAGTAGTCAAAAACTTGTATAGCTTCATCTATCATCATAAGGACATGGCCTACATAAACCAAGCTATAGCACGTGACCCCTGGTGCATCAGTCACTTGGATCTGACTAATTCACCTGTGAAAACTCGCCTGTATCAACCACCATGTGAAAATCCTAATCCTCCCCATCGATCTCCCTATGGATGTCTTTATTCTATCTAAGAATAGTTAATATATATTATATTAACTATTCAATATATATTACATCTATTAGATATAACTATATTACTGTAGTATTGATATGTGTTAATATATTGATATGTATTAATATACAATTTGTTAGAGATTAATCATAGATTAAATATAGTTAATATATATTCATTTTAAAAATTAATATGAATAATAAGTTAAGTAAAAAAATACCGGTTTCTAACGGAGCTTCTTGCACATGCTTCGGTCCTCACGTTCGTTACCGAACAAGAGTGAGTGCAATGCCTCTGGCATACATAAATAATTGGGCTTGTACAATGTGTTCGTGCAGGAACTAGACTAGTCTCCCTCTTGATCTGTCACGTCGTTTCAGTCGTTGTGGTCGACGAAGAAAGAGATAGATGAATGAATGTCCTTTTAGGAGAATGATGAATAATACACCTACCGAGTATGAATATTACAAGATACTTCTATGATACAAAATTGTTATATTTTGATGAATATTAACATCTATGACATGCATGCTCATTCCTTCCTATTTTCGATAATGATAAACAACATACACGTAGCACTCAAATATGAATGAAATGAGTGATAAATACTTAGATAAACAATGAATATGTAAAATGCACTCTACTATGAATGAAATGATTAATAAATACTTAGATGAACAATTAATATAACTATTTGAAAGAGGAGTAAATACAAAACTATATTTTTTTTTGGTAAGATAGTTGACTTTAGTATTAACATGATAAAAAAGGAGTAAAACAATAATTCTTGTGGTCTGACCATAGGGGTGACAACATATCATTATCATTTTGTTCATCATATCATAAACAATAATGTTTTCCTTACTAACTAAAAATGGAATAACTACCTTCCTGTTCTACTATCAACATGAAAAGAAGCATAACAACAATGATAGAGAGGATGTATAATGCTCCATTTCTAAAGAGACCTGGGTAACCATGAGAAACTATGATGGAGGTCCATCTTCCTACTTTAGGGTTCTTTCTTTGGAATTCTACTCCACAGGCTCCTCGTCCACCAGGATAGGACTGGAGGGAGAGCCTCCATATGCTTGGGAAGGATCAATATTCTCCATGGGAGGACCATGAAATTCTCTTGTAGTAGCCACTAAAATTAGTGTTGAATATTTCCCTGTAAAGAGTGCCAAATTTTTGGTCCATGATGTGTATTATCCCATATGACAGTTTGTAGGTTTCCCTTCTCCTCAACAATTTGTGTAACAAATTCATTGTTGAGACAATTCAATTCCATAAGCTTAGAAATTTTGGTGTCCTTAGTTCGAGAATAACTAGGATCATAAATCTAATCCTTGAATTCTTCCTCTAGTTGCTCCTTTGGGAGTTGTTGTTTCCATTTGATTTTCTTCTCCATATCCTCAAGTTCCCTCTTTGTGTTCTCAAAGAACTAGAGATGGAAGTCTAAGGCTGCCCTTAATGTGTCCTATTGAGCTCGGGTTAGGCATCATGCAACCTTGCCAGGAGGGGAGGGTTTAGGAGCTAAGGGTCTACCCTTACATGAGTTTCTTCGACTATAAATAGAAATTGTAGCCTTGCTAACATGTTTCATATTAGAGAGTATAGCGTGAATAGGAAACACCACCAAAACACCCGATACAAAAAATAAACATAAGAACATCACTTGCCAACAAAGTAGAGGATACGACCACCCCACAATTTTAAATCGAGGAAGAGCTAACAATGATTGAGAGGTCACAATTCCAATGGATATTGTGCCATATTTTTGCATCCTTTACCCTAGTAACCCATCACACCACCACATGATGAGAATGATACCATCCAAAATAGAGCCCCCCCTAGGACTTAGGAAAGGCCAAGAGCTATGATCAATAGAAAAAATGATGCCCAGAACTAGGAACAAAACTAGAGAGGACAAAGGGTCTTTGATGTGCAATGAGAGAAAGTAGACCATGCTTCATGAAGGGAGAGAAGTAAGGATTTCTTTCTAGAGATCACCTATGTCACCCAATAATCTTAAGAAATTCACCAAGACCAATTAAAATGCATAGAAAACATGCAACCAAAACAAATCCTAGACCAGTGAACCATGAAGAAAATTACGAACCAAGAGAAGAAGAATTAACCTCGTGTTGCGTGAATTAAATCCCAAATTCCAAATTTTGGAGTAGGTTTAGGTTGCAATCCCTAAAAGCTGGTTTTCTTGGTCAATACCCGCATTAGCTATAAAACCTTTGTAACCAATACACTACATTATGGAAAAACCAACGATAACTCCTTTCATCATTCACATAACTGCCATCCATAATTCCTTTCCCAACCATAAAACCTTTAGTACCTTCACAGTGTAGCTTATGAAATTAGAGAGTGACATTTATCATGGCCTCTCTCATCTACATGGAAGAGGTAAAAAAAAACATTACAAATTAAGAAAAGAAAATGTACCTTTAAAACATTACAAATTAAGAAAATATATCTTTAAATAAATGAAAAGACACCTACCTATTAATAAAAACAAAATATACCAACTTTTAATAAAAAAAATTATAAAATATTTCAAATTTAAATTTAAATAAAATAAAATATATTTGATTGGGTCTACTATTACTCATAGATTTAAAGGATTTCTTAGATGTAAATGCCTCATTCAATTGAAGACAATGATGCTTCCTTTGATTAAAGACAATCCTTTGCACAGGGCACAAGTAATCCAAAAACAAAATATATGTATATTTCACATAATATACATATATTTTATAAGATACAAACATAGTAGTCCAAAACATAAGCATATCTTATTCTTACAAAACACACTTTAAAAATATAATATTTTATTCTTACAAAACACACTTTAAAAATATAATGATACTCACAAACACATTTTAAAAATACTAAATTTTATAAACCTAGGGTTTTGGAAATTCTTAATCACTTAAATAAAATTGTAGGCTAATTTGTAAGGTCCATTTGAATACTATAATACTCTAGTCAAATCGATTAACTATTTGTTATGAAAATGAAAATGTGCAAATGAGCCTATCAAATGTTTCTTAATTTCGATTTTCTTTTCCATCTAATTAATTCCAATTTAACTCTTTTTTTTTTTGAAAATGTACTAATAAGCCTCTCACATGTTTCCGAAGTTCGATCTTCTTTCCTACCTTATTAATTCACAATATAGATTTAAAAAATAAGGTTTCAAAAATGTCCCAATCTCATTAATTCCAATTTTGGTTTTCTCAAAAATTGATTTTCTTTCCTACCACATTATTTCCAATATAATTATTTTTTTTTTCTAAAAATGTGTATATGAGTCTCTCAAATGTATACGAAGCTCGATCTTCTTCTCCACCTTATTACTTCCAATTTAAATTTCAAAAAATCAAATGTATACGAAGCTCGATCTTCTTCCCCACCTTATTACTTCCAATTTAGATTTTAAAAAATCAAGGCTCAAATGCTGACAACAAATTGTTTCCCAATCTCATTAATTCCAATCTCAATTTTAGAAAATCATGCCTCCATTACAAGAAAACAAGGCTCACATGCACAACTCACTGTGTCCCACTTTTATTGTGGGGTGAAGTGATTGAGGTGGATGTAAGTACATTCAAGAACACAATATATAAACCCACCATTTTGGCTCATAAAACCCCTTGAAATCTAACATAAATCTCATTATTTGTAACATGTCATATTTCGACCTTAAGCAGTGAGAAATTCGATTTTACTCATCTTAGTAATTTATTGCTTAGTATCTATTTGGGTTTAATTAGACTAACATATACATTTGAGATATGTACATCTAGACTTGTGCATGGTATTATTTTTTTATTGTTATATTTCCATGATGATGATAATTATGTGGTTTGTTTAAACATGCAAATTTAAATGTGGAATTTCGGTACATGAATATCAGTTCAAAAATATTTTGTGTATGTATAACATATGTGAAGCATGGTGTAAATAAACATACATTTCTAAATTGAACGTCAATACAAATATGGATTCTCATATGAAATTTGTGATGTATCTGCAAGGACATAAGTTACTGCTGAGCTAACCTCTAGATTGACAAGCTATGTAATAGCCAAATAACTGTACTGCTAAGGTAACTATTGAACCCCTACTTTGCCAACATCCAAACACTTATTTTTTCACTTATACTCTGTTTTTGCATCTAAACCTAGCCCTTATATCATTCATTTTTGTGATTTCAAGCCTAAAACCCTCTTGACAAGTATAATGAGGTATACTTGTTTATTTTATCATTATTCCTAGGTTCTTGATGAATTGATGAGAGTTTTCAAGCAAAGTTTTACTAATGAGAAATGTTAGTGTTGTTCCCATACCACAACTGTTCCAGTACCCAAGTTTGTAGGTTCAAATATGTGTGCGCCCCCAGATTGAGATTGCTCATATGGGTTTTGGAGAACTAAGTGCCAACATTGATTGTGACCTATTGGTTCGTGCCCAGGTCATACATGGCGATATCCAACCATGATTAATAGTTTTCCAGTAAAAAACGTGTTGAAAAAGCAACAATTAACTTTCAGGAAGATTTGTGGGCAAACAAAGAGGAATCTGAGAAATCTAGAACATGGGTTTTGTGCACGATGGTATCAATTAGGTCATTTGCATGTGGATTCCTAAAATCTAGCACAATTAGGGAGATAAGGAGGTTTTCCCAATATGGGTTTGTCCATATTTATGTGCGGTTCGTTTTTCAAGATGTTCAATGAAATGCAGTCCAGATCTGAAGGTTGTACAAATAGCAACAATATCAACCTTGATTTGATTTTTACTCAGTTTGTATGGGTGGATAGAACAAGTCAAAATCAATTTGATTTTATGGTTTATGTAATTATACTTACCTCTTTCTTCCACGAGAACATGGGAAACTGACTATATCTTTTAAACTCTATATAATCAACCAGATTATGTAGATCATGGGGGGGCGAAGAGAAGAGAATGATGTTTTAATTATGAGACAAGTCTGTACTTTCTATTCAAGCATAATTAAACTTTGGTCATTTCCATGTAATAAAAGTGATGTAATTTTCATATTTACTCTGTTTTAATACAAGCACATATTTGGTTCATGGTGTTTAGATCTTCTTGATCTTTTGAGTTTCATTCACTCACTACCAGGATAGGCAAGGTCCCACCTTTCCTGGGATGTTGATCTAAGTGTAAAATGTTTAGTTTAGATAAGTTATTGATTTCATTTACATCGCAGTATTTAACTTGTGTTGATTGCATTGATTTGTGTGTAATAACGTCTGCAGTGATAACTCTGTTTTACATCAGAACGTTTTGGTAATTTCCACTTAGAATCATACTCTATGATGTTTGATATCCAAGGTTTGTTCATATCTGGACTGCGTTATTAACTCTGAGATAGATTCAACGGTGGTTAGTTTTAGTTTGAATCATGTTCTATGTCTCATTGTTACGTTTTTATATTTGCAAGAATGGTTTGGTAATTGCTTGCTATTACTTTCTTGTTGTGTGCATCGAGTAAACTTTGTTTCCCTATTTTTAAGAATGCACCGTTAAATAAACTCCTTAAGAACTAATCTATCATTGATGTGTAAATGTATGAACATTTAACATGAAATATTACATTCTAGTACCCGACTGTAAGATTAGATATGAGATTTTATGTCATTGCTTTGAATGCTCCAAGTGAATGCTGTAGAATCCTATAACAAGACTTATTTAATTCACAATTTCACATGAGTCACCTCTTTGAATGCGAAAGTGATGAGCCATTACACAAGATTGTTCTATCACACATACCGCATTACATCGAGATTTGTTGTTTGTGTTGTTACCCTACAACTGGTAAATTTTTCATTAGGTTTGTGGCATTCATCTCAGGTTTTGAGTAACCTGTAGCAAATTGATTCAAGACGCTAGCCTAAGTGACACTTTGTTGATGTCTTAGAGTATATTTCAGTTTTATCATAAGGTAAATTTCTTGTAACTATATCCAATCTCATTTCCTTGCATGAACACTATCCCGTTGTAGTGAAAGATTGCTTATTGATTTTTTAAAGGGATTAGAACAGAGAGCTCACTGTTAGAGATTGAAATTGATTAAGTATTTCTATTTTGGTTTTTTTGCATGTTTGATGAGTTGATTGAGTTTTGATATGGAGTGATTATTCTTTGAGACCATAGAGCGGACTTAAACTTAGCCTTAGACTTCAACCGTTTTCCTGCACATATTGTGTTTACAACTCATAAGTTTACAAACCGGATTGAAAAGTAAAAGGGGTTTATTAATGACAACTAATTGACCCAAGATTTTTGGTGTCATTGTCGAGAAGCTATTAAAGGGTAAACAGTAGAAGGAAAAGTTTGGTTAGTTAGTTGTTTCTATTTGGTTTTTTCACTACATTGCAGATTTGGCGAAGGACAAGACGATAAGACGCAAATGCGCCCTTGCTTCTATATTTCTGCAAGGGTTCTATCCCGCCACATTCACTTTGGTGAGTCTATCCAAACCCTTCTTTGTCATGTAGTTGACTAATGGTTAAGCCTAGAGATTGTATATTGCTTAAGTTTTCTTTGAATAGTGTGCTTTCAATCATGTTAATTCCATTTCTTTTCCCTAGTTCGAGGTGTTGTACGAGCCTCCATATGCTAATCCATGTGAAAGATAGGAATTAACTACCAATGGGAGCATTCAAGGATGATTGAGAGTTAGGAGAATGTTACTCCAAGAAATATCTCAAATCCTAGTAGCAGTTGGGAACATCTCTGCATCTCAGGAGGAGCAAATCCTAACAAAAATAAGGGATATACATGTACTCCAGGAAGAAATAAAAGACCAAAACTTCCATGAGAAACATCGAGAAGAAGATCTTAAGGAAACCGAGCAGCCATGGAACACATCTGATGGAGAGATTGAGGAATTTTTGCCATATACATCACTGGATATTGTATACATTCAAGACACCAACCATCAAATAGTAGAGGATCTCCATGGCATAGCAAAGGAGGATATACAAATCAATATTGATGAACAAGTGAACCAAGGATATCATGACTATATTGAACTATGGTTTCAAGCAAATATGATTCTGCAAGACTCTCTTCTTCATGAATTCTCGACACCCTATCAATCGAAGCAACTGGCTTCTCATGTTTTGGTACTTATTAAAGTACATTGTCCAAACTTGAATGTGAGTATATTTATAATCCTATTATGCATGTGGATTCATTGTAAGTACTCATACACTTGAAAAATGGTTCTTTTCTTAGGTAAGGTTGGATAGTAAATAAGTAAATAAATGCCGCATATAGTTGTTAGCATAGTGCAATATCTTTTTTTTGTCTTTTTCAATAATTGGAACCGTCAGGCTGAGAAACTAATCTTAAGGGAGTTTGTTGCCCCCATAATTTTTGATATGTTTTCAACGGATAGTTAGATATTTTCCCAAGTTTTCTAAATAAATTAGTCTATGATGATTTGTTGGATTTTTGCAGGTATTCTCTTTTCATCTAGATTGAGAGAACATCTTCATGAAGTTTCTACCCATGGGAACACTACTATAATTCTTTGCGAAGAAGACGACCTTAGGGACTAGAGGTACTTTTATGTTATTCTCTAGTGGCTTCATCCACCACACATTAAAAGGGCTCGACCATATATATGGCTTCAAATTGACTAAACTCATTAAGTATCCTTTACATAGGGACAACCTATAGGAATGTAATGTTTCAAAACTACCCTCGAACTGGTACCATCCCATGCATTTAAGGGGATTTTCAGAGCAACTCCTCC
>JASDQU010191416.1:0-20101 GCA_032191745.1 Picea mariana
CATGGAAAAATGATTCACTATGGTACAAAGATCGCTTATATTTATGTAAGAACTCCCAACTCAAATGAAAGGTACTATTGGAATTGCACACCTCTCCAGTAGGAGGGCACTCGGGATTTTTGAAAACCTACCATAGGGTCAAGAAGGAAATTTTTTGGGATGGCCTTAAAGCTGAGTTTCAAAGGTTTGTGGCAGAATGTTTGGTTTGCCAACAAAATAAGGTGGAAACAATTAATACCCCAGTTCTTTTACAACCATTAGCCATCCCAAGTTAGCGTTGGGAGGAGGCTTCCATGGATTTCATCATAGGGTTACCGAAGTCTAAAGGAAAGAGTGTCATCATGGTGATTGTTGATATACTGACCAAGTATGCATAATTTTGTGCACTCTCTCATCCCTTCAAAGCCATTACAATTGCCACCACATTCATGGAGACAGTTCAAAAGCTACATGGCAGCCCAAATATTATTGTAAGTGACAGAGATCCCATCTTCACTGGACATTTTTGGACATAATTATTTTCTTATTTGGGTACTCAATTGGCTCATAGCTCATCCTATCATCCTCAATATGATGGAAAAACCGAGATAGTGAACAAATGTCTGGAAGGATACCTTCATTTCTTTGTCTATGATAAACAAACACAATGGTTCAAATGGTTACCCTTGGCAGAATGGTGGTATAACACTTACTTTCATACTGCAACAAAAATGACACCATTTATGGCACTCTATGGATACCAACCTCCTTCCCTCACTTCTTCTTTAAAATAAAAATCTAAGGTTCAAGCAGTGGAAGATCACATTGAGCATCAACAACAAGTTCTCCAAATATTAAAGTACAACCTAACCATGGCACAAAATCACATGAATCAACAAGCATATCAACATCGTAGTGAAAGAAGTTTTGAAGTAGGAGATTGGGTGTTTTTAAGACTACAACCATACAAATAGGTGTTCCTCAAGCAAGACAAGAAGGATAATAAATTATCACCAAAGTACTATGGCCCTTATAAGGTGTTGAAAAATATTGTTACTATGGCATACAAATTGGAGTTGCCTCCATCTTCACGAGTACACCAGTTTTCCATGTTTCATGCTTAAAGAAGGTTTTAGGTGACAAGATCCCTGTTCAAACTATATTTCCAGAACTTGATGAGGAAGGAAAAATCATATTGGATCCTGAAGCCATCACTGACACAAGAATTCACCAACTAAGGAATAGATCCATTTCAGAGTATCTCATTAAATGGAGGAAACTACTGGTTGAAGATTCCACTTGGGAAGATGAGTCTTTTATACAGAAGCATACATAGTTACTCAAGTGTTGCAGACAACACTTGTCTCAAGGGGAGGGGCATGTTAAGCCCTAAATAATGGCCCATTACCCCTTAATTGGGGCATATTACATTAGTAATGTTATTTTATTTATGTCGACTTTAGTCCATTAGTTGTAATTATACCTCCTAGTCTCCTATGTATACCAAGGAGACATTTTCATTTGGAATCATCTTGTAATTGTACATTTATGTGGACATAAGGAGGTTGCCCCCTTGAAGAGGCTTATTATCTGAATTTCTCTCTTTTTCAAGGAGTTGAGTACTTATTCTGAGGTTTTTCTATGCTATATTGATATTTGGTTCTTAACATAACATTCCATCATAATTCCTTCTGAATAAGATTTCAAAAATCAATACATATTGATTTGATTTCGTCTTTAATGTTCTTCTTTCCTTTGGATTCATGGTGATAGGCAATTCTCCATACTTTAAATAAAAAACAATATATTTGTACCATTCATAACCAGATATAGGTTTCCCAATTGAAATTGAAACTAGTTCATTCAAAGCAACACCATTCACAATAAGCTTGTACAATCCTTTGCCTTTGACTACTTTTAGAGGCTTAATTTCAATGTAATACTCTTGAATTTTCTCCAACCAATTTTCCCATCTCCCTTCTCTCAATTGTTGGTTTAAATGCATATTAACAGGAGAGGATGGAACATATGCAATGACATGAGAATTTAATATGTAAGTCCAAAAGTGTGTTACTTCCTTTATGAGAGACAAGTCTTGTTTCTCCAATTCTAAATATCTTAATTCATAATCATGAAGGGTATTGCTCATGAAACTAATTGGTAGTTATTCACCCTTGGCATTTCTTTGAGTAAGAACAGATGCCACAACAATTTCTGTTGCAAATGAATACATTATGAAATCTATTTGAAAATCTGAACTAATGAGGACTAGGGTTGAGATGATTTCCCTTTTGATGTTACTAAAGGCTTCATGTGTATCTGAAGTCCATTCGAACCTTTGATCCTTTTTCAAAAATGAGTTGATCAGTTTTACAATGCGTGCATAATCGGGGACAAATCTCCGCATGAAATTGATTTTACCCAAAAATGATTGGACTACTTTCTTAGATGATGGAGGGTTGAGTTCATGTATATATTTAACCCTCTCTAGGTCAATATAAATTCCTTCTTTACACACAATATGCCCCAATAAATTTTTTTCAGTCACAACAAACAAACATTTATTTGGGTTCAAATAAACTCCATATAATATACATCTTTCAAATACTTTCCTTAGATGATGAATGTGCTCATTTATTTTCTTTGAATGGACTCTCAAATCATCTTGGTATTCCTCCATAAATTTCCCTATCAATCCTTCAAAGGCATGGTTCATATCCCTCTGAAACATAGCTCCATAATTCTTTAAACCAAAGGGCATCCGAACATATTCATATGTCTCCCATGGAATTATGAAAGTTGTCTTCAATTTGTCTTCCTCTGCAACCAAAACTTGATTGTATCCAGAAAAACCATCTAATATGGACATACAAGCAGATCAAGTGACTTGTTGAAGAAGGAATTCCATGTTAGGTGGAGGATAATTGTCCTTTACACTTGATTTATTGAGATCTCTGAAATCCACACACATCTAAATCTCTCCAGTCTTCTTTCTCACAACCATCGGATTTGAAGGCCAGTCAAAATGGCTGATGGGATATATTATTCCATCTTTGTTCAATTTTTCAAACTCATTATTCACCAGTGGTTTCAACTTGGGATTCATCATCCTTATTTTCTACTTGATAGGTTTTGCTCCTTCTCTTAATGGGATGATGTGTTGAAATGTTTTTTTATCATATGCCTTTAAATCATCATAGCTCTATGCGAAAACATCAAGATATTATTTGAAGAGGGTGACATATTGATCAAATTCTTCAGTTGTACAATAAAATCCCAAGTTAATGTACTTTGCGCAACTATCAGTCCCAATATTGAATTTTCTCATTTCTTGAACTTTTCGGACCGATGCTTCTTCTAGGAATTTTTTTGCATGATCATCTCTTGTGAAAAGATATTCAGACTACACACAATTCTTCAGAATAGAGGAAATTCCATTTTCTTGATATTAAATTTCATTTACTATAAAATCCTCTAGGTATTCATCATTTTCAAACACTTGAAGATATTCCTGATTATCATGTACTGAAGGTCGAAATACTCTTTTTAACTGAAAATATGTTTCACTCTGGATATCATCTGGGTTCGACAACGAACCAACCAATGCTAATGAATTTTCCTTCTAATTTTTATCCCTTGGAATGAAAGAAATAATAAAAGAACAGAAGGTCTCCATCAATTCATTTACTCTTTTGAAATATAATTTAATCCTTTCCTTCTTAATCTTATATTTATAAGTGACTTGATTGATTATCAATTTAGAGTCACCAGTCACAATCAAATGTTCAATCTTCATTTCCCATGCAAGGGTCATTCCTTGAATCAAAGCCTCATATTTTGCTTCATTATTTGTGCAAGAAAATTCAAGTTTGATAGCATGTGGGTGTATAATTTTTTCAGGAATTTTAAGAACAATTCCAACTCCTCTCCCTGAGCTTGAACAAGCTCCATCAAATGACATCCTCCAGTAGCCTGCAAAACAATTATCTTCATTTTTAATATCGTCAATCTATTCCATATCCAGGATGGCATAGTTTCCAATACCATCATCTATATAATCTTACATTATCTTGTTATCTTTCTTTTTGAAATAAAACTGTCTCCTAGGTTCACGAGGAACCTTGATCTTTGCTCCATCTTTTTCCGGAAACATCATGCAACTTCCATCGTTCATTATATAGCCTTCAATCATGGATGACCAGTCTCTTTTGAGGACAACTCCGTAAGTAGGAGGAAGATCCATCACCACAATATTGAAGACTGTAATAATATGGGGAGCGACATTAATCTAGGCATAAAAATATTTAATTTCCCCATAAGTTGGCACTTGTCTGGAATCAATTGGGTAAATGATTTCACCTATTTCATAGTATCTGGTGCATCTCATACCAAGCGCCTCCATTATTTCTAAAGGCATGATATTGTTTGTTGCACCAGTATCAACTAGACAATTATGGAGTGCAACATCATGGTTTTCTATTGAAATATAGAAGGGTGGTACTTTCCCTCTCAACTTTACTACTGATGTATTTTGAATTTTCTTTGGGTTTGCGATAATAGCTTCAATTCTTCCCACTGGATCATCCAACAACTTCAAAATATTTTCCCTCTATTGAGGAATCTTCACCACTTATGTGAAAGGCAAAGTAATCCTCAATTTACTTGGATCATTAACAACATTATATATCATCTAAAGGGGTTTTGGCATATTATGTTGCTTCTTAGATCCAGTGTTTCTTATCACACTTTTGTTACTCTCTTTATCATTCTCTTTATCTTTATCTCTTTCTAATTATTTTTCATAATTATCTTTACTTTTGGACTTATTTACAAATCCTCGTGTTTGGGAAACGTTTTCTTGTGAGACAGGATCATCTTCGCCTTCTTAAAATATATACATGGATGTCTCACATCCATTCATTTGTACAGGTTCAAGAATTTCTTCTAGTAAGTAATCATTTTTTGGTTCAACTATGTGTTCATTATATGGTTCATCAAGAACCGTTGCATTCAAAATTGGTTGTCTGGGGACCCTCTGTCTTTGTTGATTATCATCATTTTCAAACCTCACTCTTTTCTCTTGAGGAGGGTTCCTCCTTTGTTATAGGACCAACATCCTTGAATTAGGTATGTAATTATATTTCCTTCTCAATCTCGTTATTTTGTTTTTCATTTGTCTAATGGTTCTATTCATCTGTATAATATCAATCCTTTTCTTAGTCTCTTGGGCTGCAATAGGGTCTGTTTTCAAATCCGGTATAGTTCCCTTGAAAAATCCTCCACTAGTGGTATGATTTTGACTTGGCTGCGACCTTTTCTCTTCGTTTCTTTTCTAAATATTCTCCTTGATCATCGATATTTAGATTTTCCATATGCCTTTGTACTTTTCCAAGAATATTATTAGGCTTAGCACCAATTTCAATCATGATTTCCTCCGTCTATATAGATTTTATCATTGTTTCTTCCAAAGTATCAATTTGGGATGCTCTAATAGAAAAATTCACATTTGGTGGCATGAAATTCTTATAAAAACCAAGTATCACTAGATCATCGGGCCTTTTATCTTCAAGAATATTGTTTAGAGTTTTATTGAATCTGATATTAAAGTCTCTTATCCGTTAATTTTTCTTTAGAAAAATATCAGTAAAATTAGTGAGAAGAGTATGATACGTGATTGGGGGAGAAAACATAGTCAGGAACATGGCTTTGATATTATCGAATGAACCGATTGATCTGGTGGGAAATATTGTGTACCATTCATAGGATTGGCTTGATAAGGTTTGGAGAAACAATATTACCATCACACGATTATGCTCCACAAGATGGAAAACACAAACGTCCAAAAAAAAATCAACATGTCTTTTAGCATCGATTGTTACATATCCGGAAAATTCCTTCAAAGTACCTTTAGGAAGAACATGGAGCTCGTGTTGTTCACCTCACAGGTCAAGAGGATAATCTCTTATCCTTTTGAGATTTTTGAATCTTCGCCTTTCTTCATGTCTTATTTCCTCTCATATTTCTTCATGTCTTTCTTCATTTCTTTATTACATGTCTAGAAGCTTCTCCTTTTCGTCGAGAATATGATTTTCACTTTCTGAGGTATGCAACTGCTTATTTTTTCTTCTAGTGATTGGTCCTTTGTATTTTTCTATCTTCAATTTCAACCGTTTTCTTATGCTCTTCGAGCTCGTCTCTCATTTCTTCAGTATTGTCTTTCGTCTCTCCTTTTTCTTCGAAGAATTTCTCTTTATTCTTCTTGAACTAGTTTTTTCCAAGACCTCTCTAATTCTTCTCTAGTTTTGGTTGCTATTATCGCAAGATTATATAGTTGATGAAGAATACTTCATTTATTATTTAATCAAATTTCTAACTAGAGTTGGTTAGCCTGAGGTAAAGTCATGCAATTTTAGTATGCAAAACCATATCTAAATCTTTAAACTCATTCCCCAGTATGGTTGTCAAAAATGTTGACACTTGAATCCATCAGGATCGAAACGACAACCTCATGATGATATGAATCCTCATGTGTTTTTATAGAGGTGGTACTCCTCTTTGTCTTATGATATTCTTAATTATTTCAATATCAATAAATAATATAGGACCTTAAAATGGTCCAATCTTTTATGCTCAGGGAAAGATTAAAATGTTGAAAAATAAAATATTTATAAAAAGAGAATTCCCGAGAAAGGACCAGGAATCTCACACATCACACATTGCAGAAAATAAACAAAATTTCCTCACATCCATCATAGTGAAAATAAAGATTTTTTATCACATCAAAACAAAATAAGATGGAATGGACGCATAAGAGAACTTTTGTAGAGTAAATAGTTGTATAGCTCAAAATAAGATTATGGTGGATCAATTTCAAATACTTTATACTCGGAACTCAGAGTTATAAAATACAGTCAAAATTGATCCCAAATTAGTTCTATGGGATTTCTCAAAAATAATATAGTCTGTTACAATGATTTGAAATTTAAAGGAGTTGTCCAAAGGACTAGGATTGGGGCTCTCGCAGACCATAAAGTAAAAATATACAAGAAGATAGAAAGTAGAAGGAAGAAAGTGGGCAGATGTCGAACATCAAAATTTGGTAAGAAAAAAAGAGAAAGTTATCAAGATTTGGTTACACCTTTCTATTCAAAGAAGAAGAATAACTAGATGAAAAATGACAAAGAAAGAAGCATGTTATCAACATGGACTTACTATGATGGTATCTCTCCCTCCTCATTTGTTACCGCTTACTTTAACTCTTGTTGGTTGTGGTTTGGTTACTGGTCATAACTACCTCCATTGGAATTTCAGAAATCTTGGCAACTGAGTTATTCAACCATTCTTGGATAAATTCCCTCAATGGAAAAATGGTTACTTCTTGTTTTATATTAACATTAAACAATTCCTTTTCAATTTCCCCAAGATTGATAGATAAATTTTGTAATATATTTTCAATGTCTTCATTTTTATTTGTGTACTCGACAAACCAGCTGTCAATCTCATCATATGTAAATTCCATCATATTATCAATTTTTTTAGCTGATATCCTTTTTAATTCTTCAAAATTCTCTTCGAAATGTTGTCGACTCATGAACATAGAATTTGAAAGGTACTTAGGTTCATGGACTTCAATGGTAGTTCCAACGATATCCAAATCACGATTTTTAAATATGCTTCATCTTTCCTTCTTGACAAGTCAATCAATTGAGTTATAAAACCTTTTAATACATTAATTCTTTCCATCCAATATGATTTCAATTGTTTGATGCAGCTCGAAGAAGATAGATTTTCTTGTTTTCTTGTGTTCTCTGTCATTGCCGAAACTCTCATTGTAAACATCACAACTATGTTAGTGTAGAACCCTTCATCATTTTTCAAATATGAGTTTAAATATTCCTTTGTATTTTGAATTCTTAAACCAAGAGAAGCAAAAATCTTTTCCATATCCCACAGTTCTACAATTAACGACATTTTTTTCTTAATATTTTGTTCAAAAAAATGTCGGTTGGAAGTGATTAAACTGGAAATTCCATTGACCCTTGAAATTGATTATGGGTTTTCTTGAAGACCCTTTCCAGGATGAATCATAGCAACGGGAGAAGATAGAATAGGTGGAGGCATGAGGGTTGCCTCCAATTATTTAATTATTTCTTTCAACTTGGCATTCTCTTCCTCCATGTGTGAAATTGAAACATCAAGTGTGTCCCATGTAACTCTATGAATGGATGATAATTTGGAAGGTAACATATCTTGAGTATCAATGGTAGACTGTAGCTTCCCACTCTTACTCTTTGTAGTTCTCTCGAAAACTAATTTCTTGGATTGGTTATCAAAATATGCATTTTGTACAACAAATGTTTCATCATCAGAAAATGTCTCGTCCTGGATCATGAGTGTGGAGACAGGCTGTGCATTTTCTCGAGTTGATACTTCTACATTTGGGAAAGTAATGTTTTCAATATCTACATCTAATTCCATGTTATCCAATAATAAATCATATTCCTGAGGATGTGTTTCATCCCCTTACTGCTGTGAATTAGTTCTTTTTATTTTAACCTTTAGTTTATGGGGATTCTCCAGGTTCCCTTTAGGAGGGTTCCTCTCTTCATCATCTCTTGAATTATTGATCTACATTTTTATTGTGTGGGATGTTCTTGGATAAGGATTTACCTTTGTGAAGGAACTTCTTCTAGAGACAACTTGTGATTGGACATTTTTATCATTCGAGGGTTTACCTCTTTCTTTATGATGCTCTTTAGTGATTATGACAGTTTCTATATCTTCATAATTTATGTTAGATTCTTGATTACTAGGATTGTGACTATCATTTTCTTCCTCTTTACTGACGACTGAATTTAAAAGTGCAAGGCTGAGTCAAACTTAAAGAAAATGATTATAAAAAAAGGTGACTTGGACCAAAACCGTTGATTTCTTCTGAAAATCTTAGGTTAGAATTTTTGAAATAAGTAGCAGATTCATCTATTTTGGAAATTCCCCGGAGGATAATTTCACCAACTTTCCACAGTAGAGGTATGAACTTATTTTTCCTTTTTTCAGATAAAATATGGAGCCATAATTTATATTGCTTGTATATTTCAATGACAAATAGTTTATCATATATATAATAGGGAAGAAAAATGGGTTTTTCAATAGAGAAGAAAACCATGATGACGTTATAATCTTCCATTTTCTCGAGAATTCATTTTCACTTCAAAAAATTCGTTGCTTCTTGTTAGCGACATTTCTTGTCCTAGGCACAAGAGTATTCAGGTCTGCAAGATGCATGAGAAGTGCCCGAAAGCAGCATGGGAAAATCTCGTTTTAAAGCTTCCGAGCATGTAAAAGGGGGAAGTTATGTTGTCGACGGCCCAGATTCATTCATCAGGGCAGATCAATAGTCATTGGGATATCGGGACTACCAAGTTAACCGATGTATAGTGTCAGAAAAAGAACCTATTTTTCAAGGCTAAATCTGGGTCGTCCGATCCAGCAACACATACTGCGAGATCTAGTCGGCATATCGGCACTCGGGAGTTCGAAGGGTGAAAGTACCTTGTCCTCTCACATCTCGAAACCTCGAACCCTGAAGTGCTGAAAGCACCCAAAGTCGGGCCCGCCATATCGCGAAGCAGCCTCAGCCATTCATCCACAGGAGACACTTGGCGCACGCTTAGGCTCCTCACCTTTTTTCACATCGCGGTTTCAAAATGCAAGGAACAACCCGTCATATTCCCGATGCGCAAGGTGCCGGGAGTGTCCAGGACTCGGGCCCACAGTATCGTTAGGAGAGCCCAGAGCCGTCAGATCTAGAGAAACACGTGGCGCCAACTCAAGCCATCTCGGCGTTTCACTCATCACGATTTTAAGAAGCATGGATCAGCTCCTTCTTATTCGCGAATGTCAAAAGCGTTTTGGGAATAGACACAGGGTCATGGCCCATGGTCACTTGGGAAAGAAAGGAGCTATGCAAAAGGGGGGCCAAGGGAGTTGAGCCTAGTCGTCGAAAGGACGATCGTGATCTCCATGCGCCATCTGATCCAACCTCGACCCTAGTTTTTTCCTGAAGTTAATGAAGACGAGAAAAGGTGGTTGAAACCTCTCCTCAGGCATTAAGTGCAGAGTATGGATAATCTGCAAGCGGTCTACTCGAGAGGGTCCTATGTACCCATTTTTTTGAAGAAGCCATGCCGAGTCCTCGACCCGCCGAAGGAGGTCTACACACGGTAGCTCGACACTTAATGGCTCAACAACTCCCCCTACAGGAGCCATGTGCAGTTAAGGTGGCATCTGACAAAGAATACCCGCCCGATTTTGGCTGAAAAGACACCAAGCCTTGAGCATCTGGGCGCGCCTCTGTTGGGCGATTTTCTCTGAGTATATGAACTGAGTCTTGGTATTTTGTAGAGGTATCAATGGTTGAGCGAGGCTCTCGGTTGTAAAACTTTAATGAAGCATTGTTGTTTTGGTTATGCATGGACTTTTGAGACTTCTTGTCTTATGAATGTCAGTTTCTTTCACATATTTGTTTACACTGTGTTAGAACGGCTCAGAATTGGAGAATCCAGTAGAGTTGTAGCTGTTATAGGATGATGTTGAATTGGATCACTGTAACAGTCACATTGTTTCTAATCGGTTCTTGTGTTTTTCTTGTCGCTGAACAACTTGGAATTGGAGAATCCAGTCAAGTTCCCCTTTCAGTTTCTTAAGACCCTGAACCAAGAGGATCTTGCATTCAGAGTCTTTCTTCTGCAAACTGCTGAAGCCTGTTGCCCAGAGTAGCTTGTTCACTTTCTTACTAAGTCTTCCACCCGTTCACCTTTTAATCAACCCACTGACTGAAGTTAGATCAAGACCTCCTTTGTTTCTTACATACCAGAACCAATCCCTGAGTTTGAGTGATATCTCCTCGAGTCTTTAACCATTTGATCATCCATTTAAAACTACCATGACATAAAACTGATGGGCGTCAGGCTCTGCTCCTGCAAGCAATCCAGGAGTGACTTCCGTTGCCAACATTTCTGGCGCCGTTGCCGGGGACGAAGTTGAAAATTTTCCCCGGGATTGAACGACACTGAACCTCTAACTCCGAAGGTGCATCGGGTATCAGAGCCTTTGAATATTGCTACTGTGCACCTGACGACTCCATTTTGATGACTCCGCTGGGGAGAACCTGCTCTATTAATTATGGCTTTCAGAGGCAGACACACGTGGTCTCATCCATAGCTTCCTCTAGCTACACCTGAAACTGATCCAGAGGTGGTTCTCAGAAAAGGAAGGGCCTCCAAAAAAGAATCTCCCACCACAGAGCCAGGTAATCCACCATCTCCTTCTGTAGGAACTCCATTCTCTCCTCCTTAGTTTCTTATTAGACCTCCTTCAGGGGTTTCCCGTTTCTTGAATTTTGGGAGTGTTCCTACTGAGTTTTCCCCTCCTGATCTGGGGTTGGAGGGAGAAATCCTTGTCACTCTCCTCTCCTCTAAAGTTGTACCTTGGTGTAGACCCAGGGCCACATAAGATTTCCCCACTCCAGCACAAAGAGGAACACCTGCTGACTTGAGCTCGCTAGCTTTCTCCTTAAATCCCCCCTTGTTTCCCACTCCACTTCGGGACTCATTCCCAGTAGCCCCTTCACGAACTCCTTCTCCTCCAAGTTCTCCTCCACACAATATCCCTATGGCAGGAGCAAATCCCCCTATGATCAGAATGGAGGCCATTATAGCCGCTAGGTATGCTCTCCTCATGCTACCACAGCCTCTCAACGCCCTCCCAGCAGATGGTTACCTCAAACAGCTGCCCAGGTTTACAGGTGAGGGGGACATAACTGCAGAAGAGCACCTAGAAGCCTTTTACAGTTTCACAGATGATAATAACATCATGCATGCAGACGTATGGATGAGGATTTTTGTCCATAGTCTCCAAAGAGAGGTTAGAAAATGGTTTAAGGCCCTGCCTCCTAGATCTATTGATGGGATCGAAGATTTAGATAATGCCTTTTTAAGACAGTGGGGAGATAAGAAAGACTTCATGTATTACATGACAGATTTTGGGTCTTTGAAGAGAAAAGAAGGAGAGTCCGTCTCTGATTTCTCCAAGAGATTTAATAAAATGTACAACAAAATCCCTGCTAAGATAAAACCCTCTGAAGCCTCTGCAAAGATCACTTATGCTAGCGCCTTTGATCCCGATTTTTGCCTCTTGTTGAGGGAAAGAAGAGCCACTACTCTGGCTCAGATGCAGGATGCAGTCGTGGAAGTAGAGTCTAATATATTGGCTGTTGAATGACTCAAGAATGCTGCTAGTAGAAACTTATCCAAGCAGAGGCTGGAAGCTTCTTCATCCAGTTCCTCTCCCCTGCCCCTTTAGACAGATGAGACAACTAGGGTACTCAAGTCACTTTCTGCTAGAATGGAAAGGTGGGAGTTAGAAGGGAAGCCCATGTACAGAAATCCCCAGAATGTCGATGGTAGAGGTTTCAGGAAACCTGATAACCATGGACCACTGGCCTTCCCAAGGGAACAAAGAGACAAAGACAGAGAATATCAAAGGATTCAAACCCCTCTCCAAAATAACCTGGTTACTCATGAAGGAGGGGAGGAGATAGACGAGTTCGACCCTGAAATTCATTGTGTTGAAGAAGCTCCTCCTTTTCCCCATTTGACTCAGTCTGCATATGAAAAATCCCTGATGAACATCCAAATCCATGAGTTAGGTAAGGGAGAAAGGGCCGGTCATGTCCCTAACAGATACAATCTCAGGTCAAGAAGGAAAGAAGGAGACTTTGACAGCCAAGACCAGCCCCTCATAGCAGATAGGCCTACTAAGTCTGCGACAACCACTACTAAAGAAAAGAAAACTCAGAGTGTTTCTCCAGCAGCCAAGGAGCTTGTCACTGAGGTAAGGGAAGCTCCTAAGCCAATTTCCTCCTTTAATTTTGAGCATGAAATTCAAAACATCAGAATTCCCATTCCCCTCTCAGAGCTAGTTAAAAATGAGGACTTCAAAAGGTCCCTTTCCAAGTTGCTGCAATCCGAGTTCCCCCAACCTCCCTCTGACTTAGTGAACCTTCAAGATGAGAAACCAGCTATCATCCTAGGTCCCATGGTAGAAGAAAAAGATGATTCATCCCCTCCCTTCTACACCTCCTTGAACATACATCCTAAAGTGCTACATAACTTCCTCATGGACTCAGGGGCTTCCCATAACCTTATGCCCAAAATAGTAATGGAAGAGTTGGGACTGGAAGTGACAAAAGCTTACCATGATTTGTATTCTTTCGATTCAAGGAGATTGCAGTGTCTAGGAGTCATCAAAGACCTGGTGGTTTCATTGTTTCAGCTGCCCATGAAAAGTGTGGTCATGGATATTGTGGTAGCTGATGTTCCCCCCAAGTTTGGCATGCTGTTGTTAAGGTCTTGGATTAAAAGACTTGGAGGAACGTTACAGATGGATCTCACATATGCCACCATTCCAGTCTTTGGAGGAGAACACAGGAGGTTGTACAAAGAATCTCAGCTAGCTTATATTGTCAGTGATGAAGCAAACCCCACTAACCACCCCATCTTTTCACTAGACACCGACTTAGGGACTAGTTTGTTACAGATCACTGGAAATCCTGAGGTCCCTTTACAGATAAGAAATAAACCCATTCTCAATCAGGAGATGCCCCCTCTAACCTCCTCTGTTTGGAAAATTTTCTTCGACGGAGCTTCCTCTGAAATAGGCGCAGGGGTTGGGGTGATTTTCATATCGCCCTGTGAAGAGACTATATCTCTGTCATACAAGCTAGAATTTGAAACCACCAACAATGTGGCAGAGTATGAAGCTTTTGTTCTAGGTATGAGAGCTGCAAAAGAAATGGGAATAAAGGAGATGGATGTGTTTGGATATGCGGAATTGATTATCCAGCAGGTCAGGAATGTTTATCGGGCCAAGCATCCTCGGCTCAGGAGTTACAGAAATGAGGTATGGGACCTAATTGATAATTTTTTCTCAGCTTTCAATATTACTTTTGTCCCGAGGGAAGACAATACCTCGACCGACTCCTTAGCGGTCTCGGCTGGTTTGTTCAGGGTCCCTCTGCCGCCGAAGATCCATGGTGAGGTCGAAATAGGATACAGACCATCCATCCCAGACAATGTAAAGAATTGGGAGGTATTCGAGGATGATCTTGAAATCAAAAATTTTCTTCAGACTGTCGATGAGTTTTCGACATTGCACATCGATCAGGATCCCAACCTAGAAGGTGACCCTCACCCTGAGGTGTTTGCAAATAAAATTTCTAATCACCAGATTATTCAGCTGCCTAGCAATCACATTCCAAGGGGATTAGTCCCTTTGGAAAGACTGTTTGACAAAAATGATGTGGCAGTAAAGGGTGGCGTTTCAAATGAAGATGCTGACACAGCTGAATGCAATGTTGGTGCGCAGGAGGAGCCTAGGTTTGTCAAATTATCAAGTAGTTTGACCAGAGAACAGAGGGCTGAATATACTGAGTTGCTGAAAGAGTTTGCTGATGTGTTCGCATGGACATACGAAGACCTCAAGACTTATGACACATCTATCATTGAGCATAAGATCCCACTAAAGGAAGGGGCTAAGCCGTTCAGACAGAAGTTGAGACAGATAAATCCTATGTTTCTACCTGTCATGGAGAAAGAGGTGAAGAAATTGCTAGATGCCCGAATTATCGTCCCCTTGAGATATTCCGAATGGGTGGCCAATTTGGTCCCAGTAAGGAAGAAAAGTGGAGAAATCAGTCTCTGTGTTGATTTTAGGAATCTGAACAAGAGCTCAAGGGAAGACAATTACCCCCTACCCAACATGGAACAAATACTGCAGAGGGTAACTGGTGCATCTAGGATATCCATGATTGATGGTTTTTCTGGCTATAATCAGATATCAGTCATACCTGAGGACAGAGAAAAAACGACCTTCACCACTCCTTGGGGCACATTCATGTATGCCAAAATGCCTTTTGGATTGATCAATGCTGGAGCAACATTTCAGCGAGCCATGGACATAGCCTTCATTGGGGAGAAAGATCAGTTTGTGGTGATCTATCTAGATGACATCACAGTCTTCTCCAGGTCAGACAAAGAACACCACTGTCACCTGAGGAAAGTCTTCTTGAAGTGTAAGAGGTTTGGCCTATCCTTAAACCCCAAGAAATCTTTGTTCGCTATGAAGGAGGGGAAACTGTTAGGCCATATAGTATCAGCAGAGGGTGTAAGGATTGATCTTAGCAGGGTAGAAGCATTTCAGACCCTATCACTTCCCCGGTCTAAGAAGGAGATTCAGGTTTTCTTAGGGAAAATTAATTTCCTGAGGAGGTTTGTCTCGAATTTCGCTGAAATGGTGAAACACATCACAACCATGCTCAGGAACGAAAATGAAGTTAGATGGACTACTGAGTCCAGGGAATCATTCGTCCTAATAAAGAAGGCATTGACTGAGGCGCCTGTGCTAATCAGTCCTGATTATTCCAAAGATTTCATGATTTTTTCTTTTTCTTCCTGTGATACAGTAGTAACGGTCTTGTTGCAGAAGAATGAGGAAGGAAAAGAACAACCCATTTCGTTCTTCAGCAGAGCGTTGAGAGATGAAGAAGTCCGGTACGATATCATGGAGAAGCAGGCCTATGCCTTGGTGAAAGTCCTCAAAGCTTTCAGAGTCTATGTCTTGCATTCAAAGGTCACTGCATATGTTCCTTTGACCTCTGTGAAGGACATCCTTGTACAACCCGACATAGATGGGAAAAGAGGCAAATGGATTTCCAAGATCCTGGAGTTTGATCTAGAGATTAAGCCCACCAAATCGATAAAGGGGCAGGGTTTAGCCAGGCTACTGGCCGAATCCAATTTCAAAGCCTTGGGGGTTAGCTACATCAACGCCTGCTCAAAAATTCCGCAAGATGAGTCATCCAATAAGAATTCTCAGGGTGCCTTATCACTAGCAGCATGCACCTGGTACAAGGATATCTTGTACTTTTTGCAAGAATTGAAGCCTCCTAATGGAATGAGAAAAAGCAAGGTGAGAGCTTTAAAGCTTAAAGCGGTCAGATATTGCCTCGTTGATCGAGCCTTGTACTGGAAAGACCCGTTAGGGGTATTTTTAAGATGTATGGACCCGAAAGAAGCCCAGAAGGTTATATTTGATTTCCATAATGGCCTTTGCGGGGGGCATCATTTCTGGAAGACCATAGCTCATAAGATCCTCAGGGTTGGATATTACTGGCCTACTTTATTCGTTGATGTCTGCAGAGAAATCCGAGCTTGCATCAAATGCCAGAAGTTTTCAGGAAAGCAACAACTCAGATCACTGCCATTAAAGCCTATAGTATCTTCGACACCTTTTCAGCAGTGGGGGTTAGACTTCATTAGAGAAATTCATCCTCCCTCAAGCGGCCAAAACAGATGGATCCTGACTACGACAGACTATTTTACCAAGTGGATAGAAGCTACCCCTACCAGGAGTACTTTTCACAAAGTGATTATCAGCTTCTTGGAGAATATCATAGCCAGATTCGGATAGCCCATCAAAATTGTCACCGACAATGCCGCCTCTTTTAGGTCTGAGCCTTTGGTCAAGTTCTGTGAACAATTTGAGATTTCGCTAATCCACTCTACTCCCTATTATCCTCAAGGAAATGGACTGGCGGAGTCTTCCAATAAAAGCATGATCAAGCTCATTAAAAAATTATTGGAAGACAATAAAAGGGCCTAGGATTCAAAGCTCAAATTTGCTCTATGGGCTGACTGGGTGACAACAAAAAAGTCTCTGGGTATCTCACCTTTCTAGCTTGTTTATGGAACATAAGCTGTTTTCCCTACTCAGCTCGCTTTCTCTGTGGAAAAATTCCTCCAGGATCTTGAAGGAGAGCCTGACCATATGGTCAGAAGGATTCATCAGATGGTGGAAGTTCAGTAGATCAGGGAATAGGTCATGGACAGGGCCTGCCATCATCAACAGAAGATCAAGCAAACCTTTGACAGAAAGAGCAAAAAGAAAGATTTTGAACTGGGCGATCTGGTGCTAAAGTGGGATGCACCCAGGCAGGATAGGGGCAAACACAGTAAGTTTGATGCCCTCTGGTTTGGGCCTCTCAATATCTCTAAGGTGTTTTCAAACAATACCTACAGGTTGCAGGATTTGGAAGGTGAAGAAGTTTTTGATGGCCCAGTAAATGGGCATTTCTAAAAAAATGTTTTCTGTAAGCCGTAGGCGGCTTCTTTTATTTTGTAAATATTGTTTTCTGTTTTCTGTTTTCGGCTTAATAAATTACTCCATAGCCCAACAACAAGGCACTAAATCTACAAAAAGAGTTCTTAGAGCATCGCAAGGATGACTCTATCCCCCATGGAGCCTAATGTTAGCGACATTTCTTGTCCCAGGCACAAGAGTATTCGGGTCTGCAAGATGCATGAGAAGCACCCGAAAGAAGCATGGGAAAATCTCGTTTTAAAGCTTCCGAGCACATAAAAGAGGGAAGTTATGTTGTCAACGGCCCAGATTCATTCATCAGGGAAAATCAACGGTCATCGGGATATCGGGACTACCAAGTTAACCGATGTATAGTGTCAGAAAAAGAACCTATTTTTCAAGGCTAAATCTAGGTCGTCCGATCCAACAACACATACTACGAGATCTAGTCGGCATATCAGCACTCTGGAGTTCGAAGGGTGAAAGTCCCTTGTCCTCTCACATCTCGAAACCCTGAACCCTAAAGTGACGAAATCACCCAAAGTCGGGCCCTCCGTATCGCAAAGAAGCCTCAGCCATTCATCCACAGGAGACACCTAGCGCGTGATTAGGCTCCTCGCCTTTTCGCATATCGCGGTTTCAAAATGCAAGGAATAGCCCATCATATTCCCGATGCACGAGGTGCCGGGAGTGTCCAGGACTTGGGCCCACAGTATCATCTGGAGATCCCAGAGCTATCAGATCTAGAGAAACATGTGGCACCAACTCAAGCCATCTCGGCGTTTCGTTCATCACGATTTTAAGAAGCATGGATCAGCTCCTTCTTATTCACGAACGCTGAAAGCGTTTTGGGAATAGACACAGGGTCACAGCCCATGGTCACTTGGGAAATAAAGGAGCTATGCAAAAGGGGGGCCAAGGGCGTTGAGCCTATTTGCCGAAAGGACGATCGTGATCTCCATGCGCCATCTAATCCGACCTCGACCCTAGTTTTTGCCTGGAGTTAATTAAGATGAGAAAATGTGGTTGAAACCTCTCCTCAGGCATTAAGTGCAGAGTATGGATAATCTAGCAAGACGTCTGCTCGAGAGGGTCCTATGTACCCATTTTTCTGAAGAAGCCATGCCAAGTCCTCGACCCGCCGGAGGAGGTCTTCACACGGTAGCTCGACACTTAATAGCTCAGCGACTCCCCCTATAGGAGCCATGCGCAGCTAAGGTGGCGTCTGACAAAGAATACCCGCTCGATTTTGGCTAAAAAGACACCAATCCTTGAGCATCTGGGCACGCCTCTGTTGGGCGATTTTGTCTGAGTATATGAACTGAGTCTTGGTATTTTGTAGAGGTATCAATGGTTGAGCGAGGCTCCCAGTTGTAAAACTTTAATGAAGCATTGTTGTTTTGGTTATGCATGGACTTTTGAGACTTCTTGTCTTATGAATGTCAGTTTCTTTCACGTCTTTGTTTACACTCTGTTAGAACGTCTCGGAATTGGAGAATCCAGTCGAGTTGTAGCTGTTATAGGATGATGTTGAATTGGATCACTGTAATAGTCGCATTGTTTCTAATTGGTCCCTGTGTTTTTCTTATCGCTGAACAACTTGGAATTGGAGAATCCAGTCAAGTTCCCCTTTCAGTTTCTTAAGACCCTGAACCAAGAGGATCTTGCATTCATAGTCTTTCTTCTGCAAACTGTTGAAGCCTGTTGCCCAGAGTAGCTTTTTCACTTTCTTACTAAGTCTTCCATCTGTTCACCTTTTAATCAACCCACTAACTGAAGTTAGATCAAGACTTCCTTTGTTTCTTACATACCAGACCCAGTCCCTGAGTTTGAGTGATATCTCCCCGAGTCTTTAAACATTTGATCATCCATTTAAAAATACCATGACATAAAACTGATGGGCGTCGGGGTCTGCTCCTGCAAGCAATCCAGGAGTGACTTCCGTCGCCAACACTTCCAATGATACTCGTGAAGTGTCTTCCCCAAATAACAACTTCTTGAATTTAGATACAAAATATGAATACACCTCATAAAAATGATGGCCGACTCTCTGCCTCCATAGAGCTTGGTACCACATGGTCACAGGGTCCACCTTTATTTTAATTCTTTGAGCAATGTTTAAACCCTCAAAAGTATGACAATTTGTGATAGCAAATATCAGATAATATGACATGTAAAATCTTTTATCACTCTTGAAATTAGTCAACTGTGCATTGATTTCATTTGAAAAAATATTCTCCCAGTCGAAGATATTATTTTCATGAACCATGAAATGCAATATATATAATGCTAGTTGGGGATTTGTCTCTATAGAGTCTTGTCCAACAATTCAAATAAATAACCATGCAATTTATTTATAAGGATTCTCTAAAGAGATTACCTAAATCCTAGATATTTCTTCAGGCATTGACGCAAGGTCATGCAAATATTCTTGGAGAAGGTCTATTCAGTTTTTCTTGCTTTTTAAGAAATTTGTGGCTTCCTCCCATTTATAGGCCAGGTTCAGCTATGGCAATTTCAACATTTCTCTAAATATTGAAGGTGCCAACGATATAGGATAACTATTCTACAATACGATGAATCTTATGTTTTGAATGAGCTTATCAACTCACCAGGTAATGATATCTTTGCACTCAAATACTTTTGGAACACATCCCGTGAGAACTATTCCTAAGGTCCATACTTTATTGTATTCTCTATCCAACAATTTTGAGTAATATCAGTAGGAGCGAGAGCAATGATAATTCTGATCTTTCCTAGCAAAGAGGTTTAAAGTATCCTGACATAATGATTGTTTCTCATGGCTATCCTAGTGAGTCTCCCCATCTTTTATTGAACTATTATTTTTCACAGTAAAATGAGATTGAGTTAGATTTCTTTTCATGGAAAAATTAACTTGAAACAACTATTAGTAGCCTCGATA